>VDFB02282162.1:0-41566 GCA_007258455.2 Sequoia sempervirens | reverse complement strand
ATCTATAAAATGACAGCATCACAACCAATTAATTTCCAACATCTCAAACAACATTTAATTCAAAACAACTCAAACAAAATTTTATCAAACACTTCCAAGAGGGGCATGGAGGGCACTACATATTCACGCTGGCAATTTTCTGATGATCATAGATATTTCATGGGAAGTGAATTCAACATCATATCTCTCTTAAGCCTAGGGTCACTCCATATAGACAAAAAGAGAGATAGTTTAATCCAAAGGTAGTGGATGTTATTTTCATAGAAGTGGATAAGATGCTTAAAGTCATTATTATTTATCCGATTCGTCATTCTATTTCATTCACCAACATAGTTCCTATTAAAAATAAAAATAGTAAAATTAGAATTTGTGTTAGTTTTCACAATCTTAGTCAGACTTATCTTAAGGATAACTACCCCCTTCTATTCATGGACCACGTTCTACCAGTACTTTTTGGTTTTGAAATGATGTCAATAATATATGGTTTCTCAAGCTATGTCCAAATTAGTGTAGCTCTAGAAGATTAGTGTAAAATAGCCTTCACTACTCCTTGGGGTACCTTTGCCTACAATAGAATGACTTTTGGATTTATGAATGTGGGTGCAATTTTAAAAGGGATATGGATCTGTCTTTTGGATATTTTGGAAACAAGATAATTTTTATCTATTTAGATGACTTAATAGTATTTTTAGGAAATGCGAACAACATGACTACCATTCTGAATGTGTCTTGAAGCGATATAGGCAACAAGGTATCTCTTTGAATCTAAAGAAATCTATCTTTGTAGTGACAAAAGGTAAGCTACTTGGACACATCATATCTAAATAAGGAATTTGCATTGATCTGGAGTAGGTTAAAGTGATACAACAGTTGTCCTTACCTTCTTGTAAACCATGTGTCACATCATTCTTTGGCAAAATTAATTTCCTAAGGTTTGTGCCTGATTTTTTAGAAATAACAAAGGCCACTGTGGATATGATGAATGGTAATAATACCATTAGATGGATAGAAGGAAAAAATTATTTTAACCAAATCAAATCTACGATAGTAAATTCCCCCAACGCTATCCTCTCTAGATTTTTCCAAGGAATTTAACATGTACTATGTTGGCATTTCAATTCACACCTTTGGTGTGCGTATTGGAAATGGACAACTATGCACAGTTAGAATGCTCTTCAAATTAGGAGGGGGAGCTCCCTCTTTTGTTGATTATGCATAAAAAACAATGATAACTTTAAGAAACCCCCCTTAAAAATATATATATAAAATCCTAGCGAATCTTTCATTTTTTTTGGAAAAATTATTATTTTCTATAAGCGAATCTTTCCTTTTTTGGAAAAAAATATTAATTTTATTGACGATTTTTTAACATCACTAATTTTTTGTAGAAAATATTGGCGAATCTTGGAAAATAATAAGAAAATGTGTTAATTATAATGGTGAATCCTTCAATCTAAAAAAATAATTCTTATGGAAAAGTAGGGGCTTGAGGGTGGAAATTATCGATGGATTTAAGGGGTAGACTATAATATTTACTTGTCATCATTGATTTGAAATATAATCTAGCGACGCAAATTTATGTTTCATGGTAAATGTACACATTAATTTTAATTTTTAATGGGACCCACCAAAATTGCACACACACACAATATATATATATATATATACCTTGTCTTTTGTGTGAACATCTCAGAGTACAATGAAAATGTAAGCTATTAAGTAAAGAATATAGGACACAAAGTCTGTCCTATATATGTATAGTGCCCTGTTGTATGTGCAATGGAAAGTAGACAATTACTAACACATTCTACAGCAAATGAATGCTACTATGTTGTATTGGATAGCCAAAGGAAATAAATTCAAACACAGGTAAAATGAATACACACACACACATAATGAAAATGCAAGTTGATGTGTACACTTTTTTTTAAAATAAGGGAGTCTTCTACGAATTAACTGGGATATATATAAAGGATGGTTCATCATGCTTATATCAATCTATTGAATGAACAAGAGACATGAAATATAAAGGAGCCTTTTAGTAAATGAACACATAGTTAAATATTGACTTTGGAAAGGGGGTTTGTAAGGAATAATTTCAAAGACATCAACAATTTAATCCCATTGATATTGGAATATATATCTTTGCGTGAACATCTAAGAGTACAATGAAAATGTAAGTTGTTAAGTAAAGAATAAAGGATACAAAGTTTGTTTTGTATATGTATGGTGCCTTGTTGTATGTGCAATGGAAAGTAGACAATTACTAAAAAAATTAAATAGAGGTCAAACGAATACAAACTTAGATTTTCAGATATATGCCTAAAAAAGTAAGCAAAAGTTTCATGATAATAATTCCTTAATCACACGAAAACAGACACGAGGTTTTAGATATATGCCGAAAAAACCAAGCAAGCGTTTCATGAGAATAATTCCTTAATCACACCAAAGCAGATAATGGTTTTCAGATATATGTCGAAAATTATATAAGTAAGGGTTTTTTACAATATTAGCCTTTAGTAGTTTAGGGTTTAACCCTAAAAAAATCTTTAATAAGAGAAATACAAATGAGGGATTTCAAATATATGCCCAAAAAATTAACGGTTTGTAAGATGCTAATAGTTTCATGATAATAATGTCTTAACCAAACGAAATGAGATGTGGGTTTGTAGATATATGCCCAAATACACATGGGTTATTAAGAAAAAGGTCCAAGCAGACAAATACATTATTTTTTGTAGACATGTGATCAAACCCGCAAGATGACATCATTTTATTAGACAAAATCATGAAACCATGGAGGGTTTACCAGACCATGAGCACGCGGTAAAATGGAGAGTAGGAAATAATCATTTTACTCCAAAAAATCATGGGAAATAATCCACCACCGGACCCAACCATGTGAAACATCACATGGTGCAAATGGCATGAAAAAGAATGATGAAATCGGTAAAAACAAGTAGTAGTCATTACTCAATCAGCCAAGAAACCCTTCACAGGGCCACAAAAATGTTGAATAAAAAGATTCAGGAGTACCATTGTTTGCATTTTGAGAAAATGATGTTTGTCGTCACCTCACACCATGGAGAGCAAATAGCAGCGAACGTTTGAGGGTTTTTTGGACCATGACAACATAGTGAAATGATAGGAAATAATCATTTTACCACAAAAATCATGGGAAATAATCCATCACCGAACCCGGCGTGATTAATAATTGGGTTGAATGTGTAATGGTGTCCAATGTTAAGGCTTGATGAATAATGTGTAAGTGTGAACTATGATGACCGCTAACCTAAACCTCCAATATTAACCTACGAATTTGACCCATTCACTTTTGAGCATATATGAATGATAAAATTGTTATAATTGCACCCTAATATTGACACAATTAAGATTTTTTTTAAATATCAATTGGTGGTTATAGCGGACGACAATTGGGATGTGTGAGAGCTATGAACAGGTGACACTTCTAAATAAGGATTTTTTTACCCTTGCTTGCTTATCGAACCTTCCCACATTCGTCGGAAATGCCCACAAGCCAAAACAATAGCTATAAGCTATTAACCTGCATGCAAATAAAACCCAAAAAATAATCTCGATCCAACATATGATTTAGGAGCTATGGTTGCATGAAGTTAGCTATAGCGATAACTAAAACCTTTCCCCTAATGCCCCTCATACCATTTCCAAACATCATACTACTTTTTATAACTTCATCACGACTCCCTTTGTTCTCTCTGGTGATATTTTCTATTTTTAACAACTACCCAAAACAAGGCAGATCCCTACCCTTTCTAACGCCTATCTTCAATGGCATGCCACTCCTCTCAAACTCTATGTTGCCTCCTTATAGCTAATTTTGTCTTTTTTCCAAACATGGGCGGCCTCTTCTTTAACTCCACGCCCCCCAACTTTCATGTATTAGCTATTTTAAACCAATAATAAGGGGGCAGATTCTAACACCTCCCTCTCCACTTAAACAATTGACCCATTCCAAAAAATTGTACCTATACCAACTAGACCTAAGTTCTATGAGCCACAAGTTAGCTACTCCATTACTTCATAAATCATAACAACATGATCCTTGGCACATACGATATCACCCACATAGCATCCTAACATTCACAACACTAATAATATTCTTCATCTTGAAATACGAGAAGTTAACAAATTTGTAGGTCTTCCACATGTTTGTGTACACTATTACCATATTTGATATCCATTCATCATCATGTGGTCTTGACACATGGCAATCATTTACCCCTTATCAAATTCCCAAATTTTAATTTTAAATAAGCATTGGCCATCGAATCTCAAACCTAACCAAGACAGTCCTAAATTACATGTCAAGTATTCGCCAATGATAAGGTCACTAAAATGTGCTAGCCAAAGCATTACCAATGTTGGCTTAAAAAGATGAAACATTATATCTGGTAGTCTACTAGTACGCATTATCTTTATATACAACAGTGTGTTGTTGCATTATATATAGGGGGTGAATTGACGTGTGTTTATAACTATAGGACCAGGCGACTCAATGGTCTCCAAAGAAGGTTTGATATTCAAGAATTTGTATCCAAGATGCTTGATGATAACCTTTCACAAAACTTAGGGGTTTTAATTGTGACGTTACAAAATTGAATGATTTTGTGCTAACAGACACAAGAATTCACACATCTACACACTATATTTGTATATTCTAATTTCTGCGTGGTTTTAATTTTTTGTTTATTTTTAATCATTCATTTAATAAATTTGGATTTTGATACCCACATGGCATACATGGTCGAGTGAAAGAATATGAAATATTTGCTCGAATAATGAGCAAGTTCGTCCTTACAAAAACTCGAATATCCACACCTGTAACTCGGGCATTTTGTAGAAACTATTCTGACCATATTTTATTATCTCAACTCTAGCACATGACGAAGAAAACAAATAGTTCATTAAGCTGAGTGAGGAAAAAAATCTCAATTTCAATTTCAAAAGATTACAAAAAATAATTCCCAAGATGAAAGATTATAGTTTAGCAAAAAATACTAAAAAGTTATAAAACAGCTAGCAACATTAACCTAATATTCATCATTAGGTGTCCACCAGAACTTTCTTCAAAGCCATTCGTAAAGATCGTGCTTTAGAATTACATGCAGGAAATACAGAATTACTAATGACGAAATACAGAATTACTCATGCCATGTTACAAAAGCAAGAAAGAGAAAATGCTATGCCATGAGATACTTCTGAAACTAGAAGGTTCCTCGAAATTTGGTTCTATAGATACTTCTGAAACTACAAAGTTCTTCGAAATTTATTTTTATTGGAAACCCATCAAGTTTAGAAGAGTGTAAATCCGTCCAGTTAACTTGGATGGTTTATAAATCCATCCAATCCTCTCCTTGAGAAAAATGGTCAACAGACATACCCCAAGCTGGTCATAGAGAGTTTAAATCTAAAACAAGGTAATAAACCTAAGATGGACCTTGCATTTCACTTCAAATGGTGTTAAAGCAGACTTCATAGTTGCTGGAACTAAAGATGAGGAACGCAGCTACAAGTATCGTGAAAAGCAGGGCCATCCACTCCGATGGTCAAGTGTATACAAACATACACACTCCATAATACAGCAATTAATTTGACAACAAACCAAGATGTTTACAATCCAATGAAATAGCTGGACCAATTTTCTTCGAAAGATGGAGATAACTGTAACAATTTTCTTCAGAAGTTGAGTGTAAGGCTCAGCCAGCTATGTGAACAATTCAATACAGAAGCTGGACTGATTTTCATCGTAAGGTACCTAGACCAATTTGCTTCATAAGGTTAAGTAACCTGCAGAATATGAGAAAATGATAAGAGTGTTAGGCTCGCTTTGCCAGTGTCCAAACAGAAGCTTCCTTCCAGAAAATAATTCAAAGCACAATCCATGTGAAGCATTCAATCCTCTTGCAGAGAAAAAAAACTCATCAGAAGAAAACGCATATAGAACCAGACATTCATTCTGTATGGATATTTCAACAGAATTTTTATCAATGATCAACGAACATGAATCTGAATGAATATGAGTTAGCAGAGCCACACCTACAATTCCATGATTTAACAGGAAACAAGAAGGAACTTCAAATTTCATCCACACAATTATGGTACAAAAGAAATTCACAATTTGAAAGCATTCAAGAGAGAATTTGTGCATAAATTCTCTTTACTGAATTTTGTGCATGAGTTTTTCTGAAGGTACAAAAAAAATATCACAATTTGAAATCATTCAAGAGAGAATTTGTGCATATATTCTTCTTTATTGAATTTTGTGCATGAGTTTTTGTTAAGGATGTGGTGACCAAAAATAAATCACAATGTGAAATCATTCAAGAGAGTATTTGTGCATATTTGCTCGAATAATGAGCAAGTTAATCCTTCAATAAAACTCAAGAATATCCACACCTGTAACTCGGGCATTTTGTAGAAACTATTCTGACCATATTTTATTATCTCAACTCTAGCAGATGACGGAGAAAACAAATATAGTTCATTAAACAGAGTGAGGAAAAAATTCTCAATTTGAATTTTGAAAGATTACAAAAAATAATTCCCAGAATGAAAGATTATAGTTTAGCAAAAAATACTAAAATGTTATAAAACAGCTAGAAACATTAACCTAATATTCATCATTAGGTGTCCACCAGAACTTTCTTCAAAGCCATTCGTAAAGATCATGCTTTAGAATTACACGCAAGAAATACAGAATTACTCATGCCATGAGATACTTCTGCAACTAGAAGGTTCCTCGAAATTTGGTTTTATAGATACTTCTGAAACTACAAGGTTCTTCGAAATTTGTTTTTATTGGAAACCCATCAAGTATAGAAGAGTGTAAACCCGTCCAGTTAACTTGGATGGCTTATAAATCCATCCAATCCTCTCCTTGAGAAATAGTCAGCAAACATACCCCAAGCTGGTCATAGAGAGTTTAAATCTAAAACAAGGTAATAAACCTACGATAGACCTTGCATTCTCTTCAAATGGTGTTAAAGCAGACTTCAAGTTGCTGGAACTAAAGATGAGGAACACAGCTGCAAGTATCGTGAAAAGCAGGGCCATCCACTCCAATGGTCAAGTGTATACAAACATACACACTCTATAATACAGCAATTAATTTGACAACAAACCAAGATGTTTACAATCCAATGAAATAGCTGGACCAATTTTCTTCGAAAGATGCAGATAGCCTAAGTCACAAGATTCGAATTCGAATTCGAATTCGGCAACAATAAAATTCGGATGAAATTCGGCGAGGAAAAAATTTGAAAAGTATAAAATTCGGATCAAATTCGCCTTATGTAAATTTTTTTATTTTTTTTAATAAATATAAGTAATATATCCATAAAATTGTTTAAATAGTTTAACATTGATAAATAGATTTGAAATCATTACAAAAAGATGACACATTTATAAAATATAAACCATAAGAAACATGTGAAATCACGTTTGCGAATATGTTCTTTTGTCAAAAAGGTACAATAACAACCAAGACTTTAGAACTTCAAAAAAGCTCCAAGTCATCAAGAGCACTTGGCTGCGATGCTAAATCATCATCATCTGTATCACTGCTCAATTCATCATCTAGAAAGTCAGGCTCATCTGCAACTTGCATTGCTATGTCTTCAAAAATTTCTTGTGAGGAAGAGTTCTTTGCTGCTTTGTTCATGAATAATTTTAAATTGCTGCGAACATAGACAAGATCTCCCAACTTTCCAGACAACAATTTATTCCTTTTTTTGGAATGGATGTGTTCAAAGCAACTCCAGTTCCTCTCACAAGCCGATGAACTTGCTCCCTGACTCAAAATGCGAACAGCAAACTCTTGTAGCTCAGGAGTCTGTCCTCCATAGTCCAACCACCATCTATATCCAGGTATACGTGCCAAGTCATATTTGGCTGCTGCCATTCCAAACATCCCTTCTCCTTTCTTGTATTCCCAACATTGATCTCTGATTAGTGCTGAAATTGTTGCATTTGATGCATGCTTTTGAATGGCTTCAAAAAGCCCTCCCATAATTTCAGAATCACCTTTTCTATTAATAGAAAACAACTTAGGCTCTAAAAAACAAGCTGCTGCATGTAAAGGTGTGTGCATCATTTTCCATCTACAATCAACTGTCTCCCATATCTCCATGTATTCTGCTTCTACATTGTTTAGTGCTTTTTGAATAGATTCCTTACAACGGTCCATGCTTTCATAAAGCATGCCAAGGCAAGGAGTGTCACCATCAACCATACGAAGCACGTCAACAATTGGTTCACATATAATCAAAACTTTTGCTGCACTTTCCCAAAAATTGCTATTTAGAATAATTTGCTCTATGTTCTTCCCCTTAGGACCTTTTGAAAGCACAGAATTTTCCCACTGATTGGAACAAATAACAGCCCTCAAAGCTGCTTTTTCTTCAACCACTCTTTTCAAAGTGATATAAAATGATGCAAATCTTGTTTCACAAGGCCTCAACAACTCCTTGGATGCATGCTGCCTATAAAGACTCAATGTGAGACGATGATTCCGTATGAAATTTGCAATTGCTCTCCCTCTATGAATAGCTTCATGTACCCATGGGAATTTAGCCAAGTCATGAAGTAGCAAATCGAGACAATGGGCTGCACATGGGCTCCAATATATTCTTGGGTACTTCTCTGTAATCAGTTTCCCAGCTCCCACACAATTTGCTGCACTATCAGTTACAACTTGAACCACATTTTCCACCCCTACTTCAAGAATGGCTTCCTCTAATATTTGGAAAATATACTCAGAAGTTTTTTTGCGGTTCATGGTGTCAATCACTTTCAAAACACAACACCATCAGGAGAAGACACCAAAACATTAATCAATGGCCTTTGACATATATCTGACCATCCATCACTCAATATAGTGCAACCTGTTTCATTCCAAGAGGCTTTGACATCAACTAATTTCTCAGTCACTCTATCTTTTGACCTCTGCAAAAGAGTTGTCCTAAAAGCCTCTGAAGTTGGGGGTGTGTACCCTTTGCCAAACTCTGCAACTTTCTGAATTGCATTACGAAAATGTGGATTCCTTGCAACATTGAATGGAATCGCACTTGAGTAAAACAAATCAGCTAATGCATCATCCACCTGTTGTTTCTCTACTGGTTTCCAAAAACTGTTCAAGGTTCCACTCTCTTTTGATTTACCCACATGCCTAGGTAAGGTGGAAGAGGAAGACATGATAGATGCTGTGTGTCTAGACTGAACCATTTCCTCTTCTATTCTCTGCTTTTTTTGTGCATTCTTCATCTTTCCTACAATTGAAGAGGACTGTTCTTTCTCTAAAGCAACTCTCATTTCTGGGGTAACGTTTGGACATGCTTCAACACCTCCTCCTGCACCTCCTGAAATACCAAGTAAATGGTCCATTGCTCTTGTCAAACCTCTAGTAAAAGGTTTGTGACACTTGTTGCATGTGAGACTTGTACCATTGCGAGTGACATATTTCCATGCCTCGGCAGTTGATTTCTTGGGAGCCATAAAGTAACAATCTGCACGTTTCAAAGACAAAATACAGATTTTATTTTTGAAAACATAAAATCAAAATATATTCATTTTGTATTTTTACTTCAAAAATTAAATAAGAAATACTAAATTTTATTTTATAAAACATAAAAATAAAAAATATTTTAATTTAAAAACAAAATAAAACACTATATTTTAAACAATAAAATAAAGAATATAGTAATTTCTTATTTTAATTTTAATTATTAAAACTAAAAACATAAAATAAATATATATTAACTTTTAATTTTAATTTTTAAACACAGAATATTGAAAATAATACAATATTAAAAAAATTAATTTAAATCTATAAGAATAACAATAACATAGTCTTAAATCTAATATTATTAAAATAATAAAAACTAAAACAAATATTATATATAATATTAATAAAATATTAAACCTAATATTAAATCTAATATTAACAAAATAAAAAATAAGAAAGCTAATATAAATAAAATAATACAATATTAAATAAAAATCTATGAAAACCCTAGATTTTTCGTGAAAAAAAATATATGCAGAAATCGCCTACCTTTCAACTTCGAGCTAGATGCAGACCAGACGTGAGACGTGATTTGCAGAAGGTGGCTTCGAGCTTGGAGGGTCGGAGGCAACTTGCAGAATGAACGCGCTTCAGCTTCGAGCTTGGACGCGATTTAAAACAATTTGCAGAGGACGCCTTCGTCGACCTTGAAGACCTCAGAAGACTGCGAAAACTTAATAAATCTTCCCGTTCGCGTATTCTGCAACAGTTGAAACTGGAAAGAGAAAGCCGAAAATGAAAGACGTGATATTTACTCGTCGCGGCTGCATACCTATTAAAAAATCCCGTCGAAACCCTAACACGAAAACGCTTTTTGAGTTGACTTTTCTAATAAATTTAAAGTCGTCCGAATTTTGACGAATTTGAACAAATTTGAACGAATTTCATATTTTTTCCAGAAATTCGACGAATTCCGAATTTCATGCCAAATATTGTCGAATCTTTGTGATACAACCTAAAAGTAACGATTTTTCTTGAAGCTGAAGGAACTGAAATAACATAGGTGTAAAGGATTCAAGGCTTTGCAATTCCAATGATTTTATAAGAGGGAATTTCCAGGGTCATTCACTATATATCCTCTGCAAAATTCAGAGCTTACTAAGGCAACCTATGCACATTCCTCTTAAAAGGTGGTACACCCAAAATAACTAAATTCATGTTTTTATTTATCAGTATATTGGATTTACATTTATGTTGTCTGTTTCATTATTCAATATACTATTTTATCTTTATGTACTTAGTGTCTACATTATTTTCAGGCATACAAATTATTCAGTTAGCTGTTCAAATGAGCATTATCCATTATGTAATCATATCACAACATACAATGATATGGTTTACTCTGTTTTCTTCTACTTATTTTATGTGTTTCAGTAAACAAATTACATATTTGTATATACATGCACATGTATATGTATATACAAATACATATACCCATGCATATGCATATGTATGTATGAATGTATATGTATACATGTATATGTATATATATAGACATGTATATTTATATAGATATACATATATTTATTGACAGCCATGGTACGAAGTTGTTTGAGGGTGCGTATTGTAGCACACATTAAATGTACTTTACTATTTGAGAAGCGTGTAAAAATATTTCGAAGAATACGTTTGTTCTCAAATCTTTCTACACGCTTGTTCTCAAATCTTCTGTAAAGTACATATAATGTGACCTACAATACACACCCTCAAACAGTTTCGTGTATATTTTTATAATCTCCTCCGTCCCTACCCTCTCCCAACACTTAACTCTTCTTAAGGTCATTTCTACAATCATATTCTTCATTATCCTCTTCCTAGTGTGGTTCGAAATGTCAATTCAAAATAACATACATAGTTTAATCTAGAAGTGTTTACTCTATCATTCATGGACTTTGAAAAAATCATACCATCTATAATCATCAATTCGTTAATATTTACCAATTATTGATTTGAATGAAGAGATATAGTTGCACTTGTGTCTACTACGAATCAAATCTGATAATTTAATATAATATATTTTATTTTTTAATATATATATATATATATATATAATTAAAAATAAACAACTTGCAATAAATAATCATTTTAATATATAACAATTTTATATTAATAATAAGAGAAGAAATATTGCCAACATATAATATCTAACTTTTAATGATTTTTAGTATATAGTATATTTATTTTGTTTATAAAATTTATTTAATATATAATAATTCGTAATATAACATTTATTAAATATGTTATTTATTTAAAAGTTAGTGATAAAAATTAGGTTTATAGTTATGGATAGTGTTAGATCATAGTTAGGGTTAGAGATAGGTCTAGAATTAAGATAATGGTTTAAGATTTATTGTTAGGGTTAGAGTTAGGGATAGGGTTAGGGTTATGGTTAGGGATAGAGTTAGAGTTAAGGTATGAGTTAGGGTTAGGGTTATGTCATTAAAATAACTAATTAACAATACTAAAACACTATAATCAACAAAACTTACATTTATTTTTATTCACATTAATAAAACTTACATTTAATTTTTATCAAATCTAAAAAACAATAATTACAATACTATTAAGGCAAGTACTAGCCACTATGTGGCACTTGTTTGTTTTTGTTTGTTTAGCTTTCGATCCTTGTAGAGTCCATAATAGTTGTAGATCTTGTTTCAGAAGAACACCAAAAATAATTCCGCCTAGCCTTCCCAAACAACCTCCTGGTCCCCTTTCTTCCATACGAATGTAACTGACATCTTTTTTCTTGAAAGTGTTATTCATTGACTTTATTAAAAAAAACTCAATTAAGGATTTATTTCTCCCTACGCACCAAGGGATACAAATAACTTGAACTTTAAGAACCTTATGTCCAATGGAATAATATAAATTAATGCTCTAAAGTATCCAAAATTAAGCCAACATTAATTTACTATACTTTTCACAAATGAATTAAAGGGGGGACATTATGGTCCTCCCTCCCCGAAATTGCTTGTCCCCCAAGCAATTTTAAACCAGGGTGTTGTATAATTTGTTCATTCTCCCACGTAGCATCTTCAATCAGAAGATTTTTCCATTTAACAAGGTATTCTTTGATGACTCTTTTCCGAAGAGTGCGTTCTCTAATATTGACTATCGCTTTAGGTATGAGAATGAGTTTCCCTTCTTCATCCAAATGAGGCAATTTAGTAGAAGGAACTATGTTATGTCCCAACGCCTTTTTGAGGTGAGAAACATGAAAAACATTATGAACTTTGCTGTTTGCTGGCAACTCGAGCTCATATGCCACCTCTCCAATCTTCTTTGTGACTCTAAAAGGGCCATAAAATCGTGGTTTCAATTTTTTTGATCCAATTTTTTTTAGTGAAGACTGCTTGTAGGGCTGCAACCTTAAATACACCATGTCACCAACTTTGAAAGTCCTCTCTGAACGGTGCTGATCAACATACAATTTTTTCTGATTTTGAGCTTGTCGCAAATTTTCTTTCAATGTCTTCATTATGTCTTGACTTTCCTGAAGTAAATCTCTAGCCTTACGCACCTTGCTATCCCCAAAAAATAAATCAAGAAAATTTGGAGCTTCATAAGCATATAGTGCTATGAAAGGTGACATTCAGATTGACATGTGGTAAGTTGAATTATAACAATCCTCACCCAAGTGTAGCCACCTCACCCATGCCTTTTGCTGCCCTGAGATGTAATTCCTGAGGTACCCTTCCACCCACTTGTTAACAATTTTAGATTGACCATCAGTCTATGGATGGTAACTGGTACTAGGAGTGAGTTCAGTTCCACTCAATTTAAAGAGTTCCTCCCAAAAAAGACTCAAGAACTTACTATCCCTATCACTAACAATGCTCCTAGGCATTCCATGAAGTCTAAAAATTTCTTTAAAAAATAGATCAACCACCTGTACTCCTGTATATGTAGCTGAAATAGCATGAAAATGAGCAGATTTTGTAAGTCTATCGACAACCACATACACACAATCCTTACCCTATACCTTCAGAAGTCCTATGATAAAATCCATAGAGATGCACTCCCATTTTTGATTAGGAATGGGTAGTGGCTACAACAACCCAGTTGGATTAGAGTGTTCATCCTCATTTTGTTGACATATAGGACACTCCCTAATATATTTAAGGAATTAAGTTTTAAGCCCCTTCCATGTAAACCTTTCACGGATTTGCTTATATGTTTTAAAGAACCTTGGATGACCAGCCATAGGGGCATCATGAAAAGCCCTGAAAACTTTGGCTTTAAGCTTTGAATTAGATACCAAAAAATTCTGCCCTTATACATAATTAGCTCATTGAAAACTGTATACCTGTCATCTTGAGTGGTAACCTAAATAATTTTTCGTGGCCCAAGAATCCTTAGCATAATTTGCAATAATTAACTCCTTCCAATCATCACCAATCTCCACCAATGAGCACAAATGGGGTGTTCTAGACAATGCATCGGCAACAACATTTCTCTTCCCTTTGACATATACAATGCCAAAATCGTATGCTTGTAATCTGCTCATCCGTTTCTGTTGTCTATCACTGAGATCTTTTTGATTCAAGAAATATTTGAGGCTATTATGATTTGTTTTAATTATAAACCTCCCTCCTATCAAATAAGATCTGAATTTGGCCAAAGCATGCATAATGGCAAACATTTCTTTATCATAAATAGAATAACTACGTTAAGCTCCTCTTAACTTCCTAATTTCAAAGGCAATTGGATGTTTATTTTGCATCAAAACAGCTCCAATACCTTCCCCTGAGGTATCACATTCTAACTCAAAAGGTTGGGAAAAATCCAGAATGGCTAAGACTAGACAGGTACTCATGATTTGCTTGAACTGATCAAAACATTGTTGTACTGCATTTGACCAACTGAAGGCTCCCTTCTTTGTCAAATCTATAAGAGGTGCTTCTTTTTGTGAGAAACCTTTAACAAATCTCCTATAAAATCCACATAAACCAAAAAATCCCTTAAGCTGGGAGAGATTTGTAGGTGGAGGCTAATCAACAATAGCTTTGATCTTTTCAAGATCAACTTTAACACCATTGGCACTAATTATATGACCTAAATAAAGGAGTTTAGTCATCCCAAATTCACATTTACTCTCCTTAGCATAAAGTGACTCCTTCAAAATTTTCAACACTTCCTCTAAATGCCTCATGTGCCCATCCCAAGATTTATTGTAAGTTAAGATGTCATAAAAAAATATAAGAACATAATTCCCGAGCTGGTTACAAAACACCTTGTTCATACAAGACTGAAATGTAGCTAGAGCATTGGTTAAGCCAAAAGGCATCACCAAAAACTCAAAATGTCCATAATGGCATCCAAATGTCGTTTTCACCACATCCTCTTCTCTCACTTGTATCTGGTGGTATCATGATCTCAAATCAATTTTAGAAAAATAGCGAGCTCCATGCAATTCATCAATAAACTTATCTATACAAGGAATCGGATACCTGTTCTTTATAGTTTTCTTGTTCAATGCCTTGTAATCAATACACATACGCATCGTACCATTTTTCTTCTTAGCTATCACCACCGAAGAGGTGAAAGAACTCTTACTAGGCCTAATATGCCCCATCTCAATCAGCTCCTTAATTTCCTTTTCTATTTCATCCTTGTGGCGCTTAGGGTGTCTATAAAGTGTAGTGATTACCGGTTTTGTACCCTCCTCAAGCTCTATCACGTGCTCCATCCCTCTATCAGGTGGTATCCCTAGAGGTATGCTCCCAAAAACTATTTTATGCTTATTCATCAAAACCTCAACATCATGGTGATATATTCTCTTAGGCTGCCCCGTATCTGTATCTGTAGGCATATTAATACATTCTGCTGCCCACTCCACCTAATCCTATCTAATAAGCCTCTCCATCCTCTTGAATGAGACTGTATGTGGTCCACCATTAGTGATTCCCCTAAGAATAATCTTCTTACCTTTTGAATCAAACTTCATCTCCATAGTTTGCAAATTCATAATGAACTCACCAATAGAGCGTAGCCATTGTATACCAAGAACCATGTCCATATCCCCTATGCTCACCACATAGAAATCATCTCTAAGCTCATACTCCCCCAACTGAATTCTCAAATCAGATATTTTCCTTGTAAAAGTAAGAGTAAATACGTCCACTACCATAACTTTGAAGCCCTCACAATCTTCAGTTTTGATAACTCTTCTAGCAACCACTCCATTAATAAAATTGTGTGTAGCCCCTGTATCAATAAGAGTCACTATACGCTACCCACATAGCACTCTAACACGAAAGGAACCAATTTTCTGCAAACTAGAAAGTTGTGCTATTGTTCCCTTTTCCCCTTGCTCTTTTTTAGATTCATAAGGAGAGCTCTCACTGTCACTTTCTTTCGAACCAGCTTGTTGATTTGAATTTTCTGCACTTGATTTGAACACCAACTGTATAGTTTTCTAATTGTTTTGTTTTTCCCTTATTAGCACACTTATGTGTTTTGTCCCATCGCTCATCACAATAATAACACAAACCCTTCTTTCTACGTTCATTGAGTTGCTCATCATCCAATCTTGGAGGTATGTTCTTTGACTGTTTTGGATCCTTTTGAAAATGTTTTTTGTCTTTATCTTTCCTAGACATAAACCCCTTGGATTGAATTTTGCTCTTTGAAGTAGATGACTCCATATCCCTTGCCTTTTTAATTGCATCCTGTAATGTGGGTGGGTTAAGTGCCTTTATCGAACCCCTTAACGGATTTGCTAAGCCATCCATGAACAACACAATCAACCTCCTCTCTGAAATATCAGTCACAAGCACTGAAAGTCTCTGAAAATCTGCTATATAAGTATCCACTGAGCCCCATTACCTAAGTTGAGCTAATTCCTTAAAATAGAGTTCTAGATCTTTCTTATTGAACCTACCAATCAACCTCTCTGTGAACACTACATAAGAGTCAATCTGATCATGTCCCAATGTTACCATTCCATGGTGCCACCACTCATGTGCACACCCATCCAAATGTAATGCAACATATTTGATAGCTTTATCTTCAAGCATTGGATTAAGCTGAAAGTATGTGTCAAGTTTTTGCACCCACGCCCTTGCTGTAGTTTTCCTGGAACCATCAAAATAGGGAATGGATACCTTGCCAACTTTCTTTTGCAAATCATAATTAGGGGCTCTCCCACCTCTATGTGGTCTATGTCTCGTCCTAAGGTCCACATACTCACGAAAAGACATTTCAACTTGGAATTCTAAATCTGAATTTCTCCAATCTTCCAAGATTTGATCTTGGAGCTCCAGTTGTGTAGGTTCCACTTCAACTTGAAGATTATTTCTTGGTGGAAATTGTGGCATCAAAGGTCTAGTGTTCGCTGTCCTGGTCACATTGCACTGATTAATAGCCTTATTGTTGACTGACCCATCTTCATTTCCCTCTTTCCTTCCATTAACATTGTTCCCATTATTATTATTGTTATTTCCTCTCAATTATTGAGTCATTAAGGCCGCCAATTGTGCCAGAGTCTATTGTATTTCACGTTGTCTGAAATATTCCGAGCTAAATTTTTTCCTTTTTTCAATTGCAAGTTTACAAACAAACGCACCCGTTAAGGTTAGATCTAAACCAAAACGATGCTAAAGCAACTCTAACTAGAATGTACACCAGGATCTCGATGTGGGCAAGGTGTGAGCATTGGTCAGAGGATCTAAATGCAGAAACAGAACTGGAAGGAACTCTAACCAAGAATGGAGCCGATGATGGCGAGCATATGGTCAGAGGATCTTCTACACTACAAGTACTGAAAGAAAACTCAACACCAAGTATGTGCTACCCAATCCAGTATGGAGTTGAGGCGACCATATGGCGGAGTGCTAAGAATTACAATGCTTTGAAGGGAAACAAGCTAGAATGCTGAAAGTAACTCGACACCCAGAATGTGCTTTCTAACCCGGAGTGGGAAATGAGCTACCATAGGGCGGAGATGTAAGATATTACAAGCAATTACAGAATGTAAGAATGAGTATTACAAATCATGATAAAGCAATATTAAAAAACTGCTGTCAGTACTACTGCCAGCTTACAATAGATATTATTGCCTGCAAGATCAAGTATTAGATGCTCTTCAAAAATTGTTGCAACAACAAGGAATCTTCCGCATAGCCTTTAAGGAACTCTCAACACCAATCCAAAAGGAAGATGCAGATTTCTCAAAACTGTTATGACAGACTTGCACTTTAAAACATATAACCAGCAACACAGAGATTCAATGAATAGCTCATAACTCGCTCCTTTCTTACTCAATTGGCATGATTTCGGATGCAAAACACTCCTAGTATGAAGGCGCCCAAGATGAAAGCAAGAAACAAACTTAAATTGCTGACATTTATTTTTGCACGAATCCCAAGAAGGTACAGAAATGTACGGCCCAGCAAGAGGGGCGATTTTACTTTAAAAATTCCCCGCTTCTCTAAAAAATCTGAAACCTAAGGCAAAGGTGCGCCCTTCCCAGACAAAGAGATATAAACAGTACCCAGAAGGATCTTTTTGGTATTTTTTGACTTATGAATAAAAAGGACAATCTGCTGTAATGAAAATGCAATTTCCAGAATTTCTCTAATATGCATAAATCTAAAACTAGAAAGCTACAAGTTGACTACAATGCACAAATCCCAATACAAACTCTCAAAACTACACTATCTCACCACTAGTCGCTATCTTTCAAGCAAGAAGCAATGCCAAGCTAGGAGGCGTACATTCCTCGAAGCAATACCAAAGCCAATCCGGCAGCATAACATTCCTGTAGACAAAAGATACTGAAAAGAGAACCAAAGGCTTCCTTTTATAATTTGCCGTTGACCTTCTTGAAACCCTAATCCTCCAAAAGATGGCGTCCCTTTCTTCAAAGCTCAATTTTGACTTTTTAAATAAATTCATCACTTTAATAATGGCGTCCAATATTAAGGCTTTAATTCAACCTTAATAATTATAAAATTATTTCAATGATGGCGCCACCGTTTAAAGACCACCTTTTAAAACATCATTAAGTTAAGAGACTAGGCCAAGGGGGTAATATAACATTAAAATATAATGTTATTTAAGTGAAATGAACTTATCTCTCTGAAACTGCATCCCGAGGCCAGAATCTGAATAAACCAATTGAGTCGACTGAAGAGGAAAGTCAACTGCGCCGAGACCAAAAAGACCACTGCCAGAAATAGAATTTACTAAAAATAGTAAATTCCTGAAATTGCTCAGAATGCCAAGAACAACATATCACTGCAAAGCTCTCTGAAAACCCAGAAAGAATCCGCTATTGAAACAACCAACCTCAAGCAAGAGCATCCTTCAAAACATGAAACCCTAATTTCACCTTCCGAATAGCCTATGGGTCTCCAGAATAGGCTAACGGTCACTGGAAAGATCATGCTCGAGAAGGGGACTTTACATTGTCCCCTTACCATATCATTGAACATGTCATGAGTAATTGGTTTCTCATGGCCCTTGTTTTCTCTATTATCCTTCTCTCTATCACCCATACTTGTTTCTTCTTCTCCAAATATATCAATGTTACCTGTACCACTACCCGTGGGTGAATTTTGATGAAAACCAAGGACTCCCGAAATAGTATCTCCTTCAGGCACTTGAGGGGGTTGCCAATGACCCTTTCTCTGCTCTCTAATGAAGTACCTCCATTCTCTATCACTCATGGAAAGACTAACTAACCCAAACTACTCACAGGATGGTAGGAAGAGTTGGGCTTTGATACCAATGTAATAAGCTACCCCAGTTTGACATACAAGTAATTGAGCAGTAACTTAAGCTTTCTCTGTTATTTCAAAATAAACTCTCTATTGTTCTTGTAATTTGAACAAAAAGAAAGCATGTACAAAATAAACAAAATTGCTAATACAAATTTTAGTTGGTACAATAGCACACTGGAACCACCAATTTATTTAACTACACAACAATAGAAAATACACCAAATGAAATTGTCTGAAACAAGTCAACCAACAGATACTTCTCTGACCTTGAATTTTGTAGTTTGTAATTACATTGAAAGCTCGTTCCTGGAGCTGGCAGCACCACAATTTCTTAGGAAGGGTACAAGTGTTAACTCCAAGGATTTGATTTGTAGTAGTTGATTGCTATGAATTTGGCGACTAGTAGAGAGCTTCAACAACTGTCACACCTTAGTAGGAAAATGAAAAAAACAATCACGAGCATGCATTGGTCTCACACGATTTTTTTCCCGTCCCAAGGTAAAGACCAGAATCTCCAAAACTCATGAATATGGAGTGGCTTCAACACAGTTGCAAACAGATAACCTCAACACTAGAGAATTTGATGTACTCACAAAACACCAGAAAATGCCGCTAAGCTCAAGGCTATGGAAACTCACGTCTTCTAGGAATGTCTTAGTAAATATGCAAACACCTGACTACCTCCAGAACTTCAATTGTCTACAGCTGAGAGAGCATCAGAACCCGACCATAGTCTCTTACCTTCGAGCAAACACAAACAACAACCCCGATAAGATTATCATTCCTATGTCTTGAGAGAAAAGAAGTTGGCATATTGAGACCGTCCCTCTAGTGGCTAGCTGCTCAATCAACACCGTTAATTTTTTCTTTAGGGAATATAGGCATCCAATATAGGAATCGTGATTCTCAGCCCAGGATTATGAATGGATATCACTGTTAGTAAAATAACACAAAGGAAACTGCTCGATTTTCAGTTCCAAAGCAATAACTCAATGAATCCCACCTCCACAGAATATAATATCTAATAGAGATCTCACCATCCAAAGTTTTCAACATGTCAAAATAGCCGCCCAGGATGCATCTCGTAGCATCATAGACGACATCCTCTACAGAAGCTTTCGGTCCTTGTAGAGTCCATAATAGTTGTAGATCCCGTTTCAGAACACCAAAAATAATTCTGCCTAGCCTTCCCAAACAACCTCTCGGTCCCCTTTCTTCCATACAAATGTAACTGACATCTTTTTTCTTGAAAACGTTATTCATTGACTTTATTAAAAAAAACTCAATTAAGGATTTATTTCTCCCTACGCACCAAGGGACACAAATAACTTGAACTTTAAGCACCTTACGTCTAATGGAATAATATAAATTAATGCTCTAAAGTATAAAAAATTAAGCTAGCATTAATTTACTATACTTTTCACAAATGAATTAAAGGGGGGACATTACACTTGAATACCGAGATCCCAAACCAATCGATACAATGCTCTACCCAAGCTCCACAACAAGCACTGGGAAAAAGTAGAACTAAACTCGACAACCCTATCAATAATTGTTTGCGTGTAATGAGCCAAACTCGATTTGACTCAAAAACCTCCAATTTTTTTCCAATTTCCTCCACAAAGTTTTAACATACAATTCACATGCAAACAGATTTACAATTTACCCAATAACTTGCAAACAGATTTCCATGAAAAACATTTAATAACAATTTTAAAATAAAGATCTGAAATTACAAATGAATATTGCTTTCAAATCTTCAGTAGAATAACAGCAGAAATATGAAGTTGAAGCACAAAGTGAGACACCTAAATAATATCTCCAATAGACAATGGGTTTCCGTCCACTGCCTCCAAGCTCGAGGGTTTTCGTCCTCAAACCTGCTGAAAGCCAAAGCTTCCCAAAATTCTCCAAGAGAAATCATAAACCAAGCATATATCAAGCCTCCCAAAAGTAGTCCCTTCACTTCATTATATAACCTCTTTTTAGGAGTTTCTCATCCTCCTGGCCAATGTGGGATAAATGCCCTTTTAAAATAAAGTGACTTTATAATAAAACATTAACTTTAATTTAATAGTCACTTTATAAATAATCTTTAGGCATTAAAATAAAATATTAGTTGGACTCAGAAAACTATGTGCAATAGCTCGTTGGAAAGGTCTCGGCAAGACGCTCCAAGTCCAATACTAAAAATATCAATTCCCTTGCCCACTGCTGACTTACTAAAAATAGTAAGTCCTTCAGAAACCCCATTAGACGAACTCAGTTTGGCCTAAACTTGAAATTGCCTAGGCCAAATGGTCTCAGGATCCCTCCAATGTCCTTGTTAGCCCTTGGGACCAAGTCAGAATAGGCTAACGACGCATCATATCATGTCTGGCTAAAATGGGGACATTATAGTCCGCCCTTCCCAAAATTGCTTGTCCTCAAGCAATTCCAAAACTACCCCAAGATCACTATGCTGAACCAAACTGAAATTGAGTATGATCCCAGGGTCCCAAGTCAACCTAGGAGATCGATAGCACCAACCGCTAAAAGCATTGCTCTGCTGGATGCCAACACAAGAGACCTCCTGATAACCACTAGTAAGTAGAACAATCAAATACTGCACCATCTCTGTCAACTCCTTAGATAACTGCTCTCCAAAAATACTAAATTGGAACCCCATGGGAGTAAACCCCAGTAAGCTGACATTGGCTTCCTCATTCTCAACTGTTGAACTGCAAACCCACGTGATTCCAGGATTCCAAATCAACCTCAAAAAGGAGCCACCATGTTGATGCTGTGCCATACTGCTATAATCATAAACTGAAACTTTGCTATCATGTGCAAACCTGTCACCCATGTATGTACCTGAATCTCTTATTCCATTAAACATACTCAGCATAAAATGAGGGATAGTTTTCAGCATATCTCCAAATGAAATCACACACATCTCTTCACAATTTTCAGCAGCAACAAGTCTGAAAAACTGATTTATACTTACTTCCTGAATGCCTTTGCTCTCATAGACGGGTAAATTCTCATTAATATCCAATTTCCAAGTGTTGTAGAGATCATTATGTGCACTCAAATCTATACAACCAGTTGTTATCATCACTGCATGATCTGAAAATTCAATGATTAGAATCATAGGAAAACTTTCATACATTGAAATGTGAGATAGATGCTGAGGAACCAAATCTGAAAATTCATTCCCAATTGGTTGTAGGCTGCTAGAATATGACTCATGCAACAAATATAATGCTCTCTTATTGGATAGAGAGAGAGTGTGATCCATTGCTAACCATTTAATTGTCAACTCTTCAATGCTATGACTCCCATGTTCATTCAAACTTCTTGGTAAATCCATGCAAACAAAAACTTTGTATACCTCATGCTCCTTCTTAATGCCAATCTTCAAATAACAAGGAAAGTTCATACCTTGTGAGAGATTTGAAAAAAAGTAGACATCCTCATTCTTAGGTTTGCAATCTTGAGTATATGCAAAGTGTTTTTCCAAATCCATAGCAATCTGAAAATTCTTTTGACACACAGGTGCACAAGGATTGCTGTTCACATTCAATGAATCAGCATTTAATACAAATTCTTTCATAGAATCTTCATAGTGTTCAATCAATTCTTCTTCAACCTTCGGTTGCTCATCAATGGTGGTTGTCCTTTCTAATGTGGCTGTCACAAGAAACTGATTTCCTAATTGAGATTGTGCCAAACTCAGCTCTAAGTTAAGCTTGTCAATCTGATTTTCTGCTCTTGGTAGAGCCTCTTGAGCAGCTTCCATGGTGTCCTTAGTATCCACAAGCTCATTGATGAGATTGTCAATTTCTTCTTCTTTCCTATACAATGATTCTGAACAAACTTCTTCTTTGTTTACCTGCAAATCAGCTTGAGAAGATTCTTCTTTACCCTTTTTTCCTCTACTGTCAAGTTGTCCCTTCCAAAGGTGACCTTTAACCAGCTTGGGCATGTCATCAACATGTGTTAAATGCTGCAGCTACCTTATTTTCATTGACCTTCAATTGGTTTTCCAATTTGTGTGACTTAACAACATTAGATTCATATGTTGAATTAGCTGATTTACCTCGAGGGATTTGGCTCTCATAGTAAACTTCTTCTATGATATCTTCTTCACATTCTTGCTGATTTGGAACCAAGGCAGCATTAGAATCAAGCATAGGATTACCATCATTAACATTTGGACCAAATTTTTCGTGTGGAGGAAGTGACTCAGCAATAACACGAGTCATGGAATCACCAAAAAAAGCCATTACCTTTCCAGAAGTGTTAAGCATAATTTCCAAATTGCCTACAAAGAAACTTGTGTAACCTTTACCTGGAGCCACAATTGATTCCATCTCCTCACAAACTTTCGTGTCATTCTGTGGGGACAAATTTGTGGAATTCCTATCTTCATCGCTGGTCCAAACTTCTTTGGCTGACTTATCTTCTTCACTAATCCTACAATTATGATCAAGTGTCCAAGTCTCCTGACATGTGAAACAAATCTGCTCTCTCCTCATTTGGTTTTTGCTCTTCTTTGGAGATCCTGAAGCTTGTAAACCCAACGAAGTTAGCTCCCCTTTTGTCAATAGTTCCTTGAACTTCCCAACTTTACACTCAACCAATCTTTTGGAGAACTCATAAGCAATAGGTGATATAACCTGCTTCTTCCTCCAAATGGCCAACAAGTGTAATTGTAGCCGCTTGCAGATATCATCATCCTGATCTAGGATTAAGGATATAATAGTTTGCATACAAAACCTCACAATGTCTTGATGATATTTTCTAATTTCAGTTAGGAAGCATTGAAACATTTGTAGAATTAATTTATCACATTTGAGGTCCAACATAATGATAAATGGTCTGGTCTTGGCCATAAGTTCTAAAATCTTAGCCCTCTTACCAAAAGAAGGGGTTTTGACTTTGTGTAGCCCGTGCAGGCTCTCTACAATCAGCTGTAGAACCTTCTTCAATATGTCATCATTATAAGGTGCTATAGGAGCTGTTATTCTTATGATTTCACTGTGACAAGAAGCAACTGCAAGTCTCACCTCTTCACAAGGATGTTCCAATAACCAATGCTGGACCAAAGCGAGCATTGAGGGTTGCAAAGCCCAATTCAGAAGTCTCCAATCTGCCTGATCTACCTTGGAAAAATATGAGTCTATTTCCTCCAACTTAGAGAAAACATCATTGGTAAATTTCATGGACTTCAATTCTAACCCAATCACATAGAGCCAATTCCCCACATCCTTTTCTTTTTGCAAGTCCCTTAGCTGTTTACCATTGAATGTATCATTGAATTCTTTTGAGAAAATGTCACTTTTCTTATCTGCCATTGTCTTCATTTTATTTACTACAAATTCCCTTGCCAAATCTGGTCCAAAACCCTGGTTTTTCGCCTTTGGATTTAATCAAATAGTTTCCTTGTAAGCTCTATAACTGCTGGTAAATAAATTTCTGTTTGTCTTTCCTTGTTTTGAATGTTGATACCGGCATCAAAGACTAAAATAGATGATGTCAATGTAATTCCCAAACTCCCTGATATAGACTGGAAATTAACAAGCTTTAGCAATGATAAATTAGATAGTTGAAGTGCATATACTGCCAATCATCATACAAAACATTTCTTCACAGTGAACTGAATGCCACACTCAAGAACAGTGAAATTGCTGTTAACCTTTCCCATGGTAAATTCATGCAATATTTTCCAAATGAGATAGATGCCCAACCATGGATTACCAATAAGAGAACGATGTTGTGCAAAGGTGTTCTAATTATAATAAGAGTGAAAATATATGCAACTACTTTGATGAATGAATTTCTTCAGAATTGTATTCTCCTTGCACTAGATGGCTGTGCCTTCTCTAGACAGAAACACCAATACTACAAAGTTTCCCAGTAGCTGGAGTCAACCTTAGATAATTATGATCTCCCGGCAATTAATATTCAAGTCAGACTGTTCTTGCCTTGAGAATAGTTGCGCCCAGAAATACCAGGAAAATGATTCATCTAATTGATTTCAGAATGCAATCTATTCAAAATGTGGAACCTGGTTTGTCGTTACAGCTCAACAAGATAAATGTCGACTCCCTCTGATGCTTTGACGACTTACAATCTGAGACTTCGAATTGACTCTTCCAGCAAGAACCAATATCCAAGATACGATCTGTGCCTTTTTAGAATTTGACTTTATCGAAATAAACATTATCCTTCAACAAATATGCCGATACCTATTGCTCATTAAATCACACATGCTCCAAAATCTAACCTGCGCTGGCTTTGTCCTCTTCTAACTATGAAGATTATTGAATAGAACAGTGATGGCCATTTCAAGTACATCAAAACAAGCAGAACCCGATATAAAATGAGCCTTCAACAAATAAGATGAATATATTGACACAAACCACTTTCTAATAGTTAGCCGCTTAATCCTCAAATAGAGTCGATGTTGCTAAAGCTACGGACTTGTCTTTTTGTGTTTGTCCTGTTCCTACAGACGTAGTGTCTTATTCATTTAAGTCTATTTGTATCCATTCAAGCAGCACCGGACTCCTTGTGTATCAGATATCAATGACTCCTTTTATGTTGACGTGGACCCTAAGCAGGACCCGACTATATTCCCTCAAGTCGCATCCATCAGTATCGAACTATTTTGATGTTAAGGCTTATTCTGTCCTCACGTCTTCTCCTGTAGACGTCTTTCTTGCAAAAGACGTCAACTCCAATAGAAATCGATTTAATATTAATCCCTTGATTTGTCTTTTCTGTCAGATGAGTAATTACGTCTCTCTCTAGAGAGGTCCGATCCTTTTTAGCTTCTATATTGCTTTGTCTCACACAAACTTCACAATATTCTACTCCTGAATATTATAATCGCCTTTACTGGGCATCCCAAGCAGCTCTCGATAGGACACAAGAAAAAGCGATTTTGTCTTTTCTGAATATTTAAGGTTGCAATAAGTTACGCCAGATTGCCAAGAAGGATACGATTATATTTTCTTAATGAAATTCGATGAAGATCTGTCCTATATTCTGACTTGGCACCAAAATTTGATTCCCCTGTGATATTCGATACTTGGCAGCTGAGAACGACTTGTCTTGAAGGCCACGATGGTCTCTAAGCTGTCTCCCAATAGCAACTATTCGTATGTCTTCCTTGACTTAGATTGAATATAATATGTCAGCCTTAGCTTCTGCGATGATATGGTTGTGTCTCATTGCGTCAGAATTTTCAAACTTCCGTCACTTAAGAATAAATTCCGGAGAATATAAGTGCGCCCAGAATAATATAATAAAATTTCCATAGCAACTCTTGAATGTATTACGCCACAACACTGATTTGTTAATAATTATCGAATCCTGTAGAAGCACGATTCTCCAATATGCATATCACCTTGATCGATGGAGCTCTTGTCTTTCTCTTATTTGTATTCGATTCTCTAGCTTACTACACCTTTGTCTTGTAATTTCTGACGGCTGCTCAGTTGTATAATCACTAGCATATAAATCGAACTTCCCTTGAACCTGGGAATGTTTACAACATGCAACTATTTCTTTCAAACCCTAAATTTTGAAAAGTTTCTTTTGTATCTGATAAACCTAAGACTCTACAAAGCATTCACCAAATGCTCTGAAATTGTTTTCAAACCCCAGAAATTGAAGATTTCTTTTTGAGAACCAACACAGGACGACAGGATTGAGGTTCTGATACCACTGTAATGAGCCAAACTCGATCTGACTCAAAAACCCCCAATTTTTTTCCAATTTCCTCCACAAAGTTTTAACATACAATTTGCATGCAAACATATTTTACAATTTACCCAATAACTTGCAAATAGATTTCCATGAAAAACATTTAATAACAATTTTAAAATAAAGATCTGAAATTACAAATGAATATTGCTTTCAAATCTTCAGTAGAATAACAGCAGAAATATGAAGTTGAAGCACAAAGTGAGACACCTGAATAATATCTCCAACAGACAATGGGTTTTTGTCCTCAAACCTGCTGAAAGTCAAAGCTTCCCAGAATTCTCCAAGAGAAATCATGTACCAAGCATATATCAAGCCTCCCAAAAGTAGTCCCTTCACTTCATTATATAACCTCTTTTTAGGAGTTTCTCATCCACCTGGCCAATGTGGGATAAATGCCCTTTTAAAATAAAGTGACTTTATAATAAAACATTAACTTTAATTTAATAGTCACTTTATAAATAATCTTCAGGCATTAAAATAAAATATCAGTTGGACTCGGAAAACCATGTGCAATAGCTCGTTGGAAAGGTCTCGGCGAGATGCTCCAAGTCCAATACTAAAAATATCAATTCCCTTGCCCACTGCTGACTTACTAAAAATAGTAAGTCCTTCAGAAACCCCATCAGACGAACTCAGTTTGGCCTAAACTTGAAATTGCCTAGGCCAAATGGTTTCAGGATCCCTCCAATGTCCTTGTTAGCCCTCGGGACCAAGTCAGAATAGGCTAACGACGCATCATATCATGTTTGGCTAAAATGGGGACATTACACTGCGGAAGAAGCATACTACCACGCATAGAAAATCCCAAAGCCCGCAACCCAATTGGAAGCCTGCTATACCCATCATTTGCTGACCTCCACTGTGCGACTTTGATATATTCTTCACCAAGTTGAAATTGGTAATGAACACAGTGTACTCCACCTAGATCCCATGGACAAATTTGGAATTTATCCTTTTTGTCTCCTGTTGGTTTTTGTTGCACCATTCTATCTACACCAGGAATGCTAAATTGCTCAAAATATGCCCCTATAACATGTATCCCAATAGCATAACTACCCTGTAGAAGTAACTCCAAACACTTGTAAGTTTTGTTCCCTTCATCCACAAAAGGAAACACCTCATACCAAACTGCTCAAAATATGCCCCTATAACATGTATCCCAATAGCATAACTACCCTGTAGAAGTAGCTCCGAACACTTGTAAGTTTTGTCCCCTTCATCCACAAAAGGAAACACCTCATAGCATTGTAGTCAAATCAAATGTGAATGGGCTAGAAGAAAAATGGTGAGCACACCTCACCACACAATGAAGGTGAAACTCACTTGCTTGCGTCAATGGAATGCTAGTATGGTCACGTGGATTCCATACTTCACTGCCTATATCACCTATAAAGTGTTTTCCTTCAAGGACACCTGCTGCAACATACTGTTCCCTGTTATGCTCATTTCGTTCACTCACCCCAATTGTGTCATCTATTCCCATAAACAAGGTGGATGTTTCCACCTCTCCAATATGTATATTCCCACAATCTGTGGATGTATGCTTATCACCGATGGTTGCCATAGGTAGCTGAATTTCAGCTGTGAGTGGTGAAGACCACACCAAACTCAACTCGACGGTGAGCTCGTCAGTTCGAGTCTCCGACTCTTGAAGAGCCATTTGAGTGCTCTTCAAAGAGTCCATGGTGACCTCAAGCTCATGAGTGAGCTCATCAACCTCTTCTTCTTTCCCCCTCAGTGCTTCATAATAAACCGCATCAACCATGAGAAGATGGTCTCTATCTGATAGTAGCTATAGGTAATTAGTTTTCATTACCCCAACGCTTCTCTGAGTACTTGAAATTCTGCTAGGGAAAGTTCACCATCAAAGTGCTCGTGTGTTCCTGAAGTCCAACAACAGTTTGCTATCAATTGTTGAGCGACATCAAAATGTTCTATGGCTGTAGCAACCATACCTTCATTCACCTTCAATTCTCCTTCCAAATGATGGGACCCCTGAGACCTGTCATCTCTATACAAATTTCTGATTTGTAATCAACACTATGATAGGATGTTGTATCACTGTTATTAACTGATTGGAAAACATTGCCATGTACGCTATCATTATTGCACACATCCTCATCATATGCATTGGTGTTATGACCCTCATAGGTTGACTCGAATGGAATTTTAGAGGTTGCTAATTTGGCAACCTCATTGCACACTTCCTCTTTCAAAATAGATGCATGTACATTCGAAGAACTATCCTGGAACTCCACCAAACTGCCACCATTAGGTATGGCATCCTTGTTACCTAAAATCACTGTTGTGTACTCCTTATCTGTTTTCCCAACTGATAGATGAGGTTCCAACAAATTTGGATGCACTTGTGCTACTCCTTCCCAGTGATCACCTGTAGGTTGCGAATCACTTTGAAGCAATACATTTTCCTTATTCCTTTGTTTAGATTTTGCAACCCTCATTAGAAATCCCTGTTTCGTTTTAGGATCTTTAATTAGCTTATACAGTTCCTGCATCAGTTCAAACACATATTTATTTGTAGCCATTTTTTACTCTTACTTCAACAATTGCAGGTGCTGATGCAAATAGTTATAGAGCTAAATGAGTGCTGATCACTCACCAATCAATATCTTCCCATTGTTATCACTGACAGTTGCTAACCACTGTAACGTCCCACCCCAGTTTGACTTCAGACTTTGTGATTTAGCTCAGATTATTTTCATGTTTGACAGATGGAACATTTTGTCAAACAATTACCTTGCTGCTTTCTGAATGTGTTTTCAATTTGTTTCTCAAGAGTGATAAATGATTATGCTCAGATCCAAATACGAAATCCTCCTAGATATAATGGTTACATTAATGCAACTTACAATTCAAAGTGCAAACCCAAAATATCCACTATAACAGAAATATTACTACTGTTCGTTTAAGCTTAGAATTCTATGATGTTTGATACAAAGGATTATCACAGTAGTCCCACTTAAGCTCAGAACTTTTGCATATGATGATATTTTCCAGAATTCTAATACAGTTAGAGATATCCCTTATAGAAGTCACAGATAAAATTAAACAGATATCTCACCTTAGATGGCAGTGTTCACCTTGCTCAAAACATGCAAATCAGCTGTGGAAAAACAGAGTTATAGTAGGAGTAGAACCAAGGAAATACTCTCAAATTAATGCACAACATATAAACAACAACAATGTGATATCCACTCTCCATGCATGCATATGATCTGCAGAATAAGAAATATTATTTTCTGAACCAATTTGCATTCATGTAATCAGCAGTCTCCTAAAAGGTTACCACGATTCAACACCGGTAATAGTCTCATAATAATTATATCCTCACTCCATGCTTACACCAAGGAATGCGAATCCCAACAAGTGTGAAATAGGCTGACTAGCAGGACCCAATAATCCTTATGTTGGCGGCTAATGTAAAAGCATGCAAACAAATAGGTCCGATGATTCCCAAACAAGGTCAATGCCTCCCTTTACATTCCTTTGACTTCCACAATTCTGTCTCATCCAATGCTCACGTGGCTTTCTATGAGTTACAATTCCTTTAAAACCCGATCCTTAAATATTTTGGCCTTGCTCTTGTATTTGTCTTTATCGGCTTTTGCCTTATTTGTTGTTTCTGCTTTGTCTTCCCCATTGACTCCTTAAGACAACGTTTTTTTCCCGATTCAAATAAAGTGACAGACTTAGGAGGAATTCGGCTCCAGCAGAAGAATCCAAGAATTTTCCTTTTTCTTCGGCACTGGATTGTCTCCTTCTTTAGACTTGTTAACTGCATTTGAACCCCACGACCTACCTTATTTTGACTATGAGTGAAAAACAAAAGACAGTGTTTCAGAACTTCACGTCTCCTTTTGTCTTCACTCATCCATCTCCCAAACACTACGATTTGTCTTATCTATATTGCCTTTGATGCAGCGGCCTTACTTGGATGCGATTTTGACTTCCACACTAGCAATTTCTACCACAAAATGGGACCATGATCTGTTCCAGGATGAGTTTCTTGTCCTATTCTCCATGTAGGATGGCAAGCAATTAAAATACTGGCATGCAATTAAAATTCGATAGACTTAGAAACCCATGTCTTATTCCCGCATTTCTAGTTTGTCTTTTTCTAATCAATATGTTTGCAATCTTCTATTAAATTCTTCAAAACCCTAAATTGAAAAATTTCTTTTTGAAACCCCTTAGGCTGGCAGGAATATGCTGTGCTCTGATACCAAAGTAATAATCCACCCTCATTTGGGTTATTTTGAATTTCACCAATAGTACAAATAATATAGAATTTTGCAAAGAACAATTCCAAACAAATGCAAGAGACAAATAACTAGAATTTTTATTAATGCTTCAGGAAATTAAAAAAATCCATAATCGGAATCAACCTTCACACTGAACCTTGGAAACTCTGGAATGTGCAACAGCTGATTTGACCTCTGTCTTATTTCTAATCTGCTGATGAAATATTGAAATTGTTGATTGAATCTATTGAATTAAATCTGTGAATGCTTAGATGATGATCTATGTGTGAAACCATCCAAACAAGAAGACCTTGGGTGATCTTTTCATACCTGTAGACTCCATCCTATTCGAGGGTTTCCATTCTTTGAATAGCTTGAAACTTCATACTTGCAACCCTATGCTCGACTTTCTTCAATTTGCAAATGATAACTTGGATAAATGAAATGATCTTCTTTTCTTTTTATCCTTCTCCAAACCCTACGCCCTAATCTTGGCAATTAACTTTATTAAAATAATAAAGTAATTCCTTTCCAAAGAGCAACGCCTCATCTGGCCACTTTAAATCTTTTTATAAATTCACTTTTCGAAACATGTGCCATTTAATGAAATACTAATAAAGTAACTTAAAATATATTTGTTGATGTGATTTTTATGACCGCACCAATCAGTAGAACAAAGTAATCCGAAGGCTACTCCATTCTCTCTTGATCAAAGAATCCCGTGCGCTAAGATTGCTAGAAAGATCGCACGTTCAACTCCAAGGTTCCAAAATGCTTTGGAATACCCTTAGTCGGTTCATTGTGAATTGTTGTGTACACTAGGGGACTTACACAATTGTTTAGGATGTTGCAGTTAACAGTAGGTTAACGATTTGAAGGGAATTTTGTACGAATGATTTGGCGTTGAAGTATGGATTTTCCTAAAACTAACCAGAAATGTGCGGAATTGAATGGCTGCAAAGATTAGAAAATTATGTTCTATCCTAGATGCAAGAGGTGTTGAGCTTGACTTCAATGAACTTCAACCGAACTTTGTCTTGCCTTGCGTTGGACAGCTTCAACAAGGTTGGTGCAATCTTCAAAGGAGCAACGAAAGATTTTTAGATCACGACTTGGAAAATGCAAATACCATCACCACGATGCATATGTACATATGAATCCCGATTGAAGTTAAGTTTGAAATGTATTCCAGTTGACCATATAGGACAAACTTACCATCAGTAAGATTGTTAGTGGTATGGATTAATGAAGCTCACTTAAATCAAACACAACCACCCACAATTAACTATTTGCATGAAAATTACTCTAACTTATATCCTACTTGAAGTCGAAGGGTGAAGAAACCTCACTAACTACTCATAACAAAGACAAATTCACCAATCAATGAAACTCTTTCATTATGATAGTTTTCTTAACAATTCCTTACAAAATTCTCAAAGGGAGAATTTTCCTTCTTCAAACAATGCAATGAAACTATTCTAACTCTAACTGTCCCTCTATGCTCTAGCAGAATGCCTACTCTCTAGTCTGATCTTCTAATCTAATAATGTACAAATGAGGGGACTCCCCTTTATATAGCTGGCCAATCTTAATGGATGGTCTAGATCAAATTACAATGGACAGCCCAGATCGAGCCACATAAACCCTAGACAAGACTGCCCTAAAAACCACTAGAAGGTGGAGGAGTGGCGTAATTAATGAGTACAAAGATAGCAAATTCCTCCTTTGACCACTATGGGAAATAAATGCCCACTACCCTTCCAGAAGATTCTCGTCTAAGACCCTGTTTCCACTGTTGTTTTCTCTGACCGCATAAGCTACGAACCGGGCCAGCACTGCATCAACTTCCTGCTCAGAGATTGCCGGAGTAAGGTTGAGCTGATATTCGAGGATGGCAATTGTCTGCTCTTGCCGGTCACAAGATTTTCTCCAACTCTCAATGGATTCCTGTGTGCTCTGAATGATAGCTGAGAATGTGGAGATATTTTCAAAGTCTAGTTGAGCAAACACCCTCATCTCAGAGAAGAAAGGCTGCAACTTCCCTTTCAATCCATCTACTTCTACCTCCTTAGGAGTTAATCTCTTGGCGAACAATGCCTCCAGTGTGTTGAAGATGCCTTCGTGAATGTTTCCCATTGCCTTCCTGATCTTAGCTGACTCTGTCCTTGCTGTATTGAAGAAGTCTCTGCCAGTGAATGCAGCAGAATACCACCTCGGAAAGTCATATCTATCCCCAGCTTGGATCACCCCTTCATCAACCAAAGTCTGTACTGGAATGCACATCAGAGCAGCCAGGCAAGGAATGGTCTTATCCTGGAATATATGTGTGTCATTCCAAGTCTGCTCGATGTTCTCCAAGCGTGAGAGGATATTGGAAGCGTGCTGGAAAGAGGAGACAAGATCAACCATGAATCTTTCAGCTTCAGCACAGACACCGCCTATCCTCTTATCTCCTTCTTCAATAGCCTTCTTTATTTCTTCGAGTCTGCTGATTGACTCCCATGGCAGCTCAGGTGGAAGCTCCACCGTTGGGTTCTCTTGAGTACACAGACATGCTAGATGTCGCACATATCCAACTAGCGCCTTATGCTCCTTCAATTTCTTATACTTTTCTTCCTTTTGCACCAACCTATCCTTTAGTGCCTGGAAGGAATTTTCAGCCTCCTCAACAACTTGTGCTCCAGAGGGACGCCTTAATTCAATCGTAATGACTGTGTAGTTTTCAGGCATCACGTCACCTAAGTCATATTCCTCCCTCGGAACTGCAACATGGAAAGTGCGTGAACCAGCCTCGTCCGTTTCCATCCTAGAATATTTCTTGGCTCTCTTCCTTTTAGGTGACCCACTTATTCTGTTCAGGAGCTCCTCCATTTCTACTGCCGGGTCAGTGTCATCCTTTTGATCTCTCCTTATCACGCGTGAGAGCCAATTTGGAGCATTTTGTTGAGTGTCGTAGACAATAAGGGGCTGCTCCTCTGTTGCTTCCACTTCATGAACCTCTTCTTGAGAAACATTTGGTCGAGGTTCATCTGTCTCCATATGTTGGCTATCCTCCTCAAAACCCCGAATGTTAGGCTCTGCAATGTCTTCTTCCTCAAAGGCTGCCTCAAGTGCATGATCAAAGTGAATGTCTGTCTCCGTTTCTTCTCCTTCATTTGGCTGATCGGCACCCTCAGGAGCGTTGGCACTTTGACTATCAAGCTCCCTAGACAACGGCTAGTTAACTTCTTCCATATCCTGTTCTTCAGCCGTTCTAGCCCTCTGATCTGCAAATACTGAGACCTCCTGCACACTTGAAGAGCGAGCTAACAACTATGTGGGAAATGCCTCCTTCGTTCTCTGAGGCTCAGGCTGTACTGGCTCCTCTACTCGCGTCTCTGCTGGTTGGGCAATTTGTTTCCTCTTCCTTGACGACATTGGCGGCCTCCGATCGCCCATGAGATTGTATGAGAGGGCAATCGATCTTTTCTTCAGCCTGTGAACATGCCCTTCCACCCAACTCCTTGTGAAAGTTAAGACAGGCATAGACAAAGTGTCTAAGTCTGTGATCTCCAGCTCTGCCCAATCCCGTGGCAGGACTGGTGTGTCCTTTATTGATTCATAGTCCAGGTGCGTTATGCTTGCATCTTCATTAACTTGATTCGGAACTTGGACGACTTCACATTCTCTGATTAACTTCAGGGGCAACTGGGAGAACATCCTCCTTCTAATCTCAGCTTCATTGCTTGCATTTACCCAAAAGTCTTCTAAATGAGGCCAGTGCCTATATTCTTCGCTCTAAACAGTTCCAATCTTCCCTCGAGGATCAAAGTCCTACTGGTTGGTGTGGAGACTGAGGTAATAAAACTGCAATTCATCCTCTGCTTCCTTGGCTGCCTGCAACAAAGGGCACTCGAGCGAATTTCCCATGACAATAGGAAATTGCAATCCTCCTTTCTTCTTCTTCCTTATAATTTTGTCGTAGGCAATGAGTTGCCTAGACACCTTGAGCATTATCATTCTGTTTGTGGGATACCTTGGTAATCGGTAGGCATATGAATGGTGCCTCGACAGCCTTAAATAAGTGAACTTTGGGAATTGGACAAACCAAAACCTGTACTCCTCGATCAGCTCCTGTGCCTCTTTAGATATCCTTTGCTGCAATCTCCACTGAAGAGTCCTCGTGATGTACATTGTGAATGCGTCGTTCACTCTTTTGAAGTGAGAGGTACTTGTCAGATGTAATTGCCTGCATGCTTCATGAATCTTGAATTGACCAGCACCACACCCAATCGGTTCCTGGTACGTCAGCCCCTTGTATCTCGTCATTCGAGCCAACATGTAGATGACATATGAGCTCATGTAGAATGTCTTTGTCCTTCTTAGATTTCTGAACTGCTCATCAATGTTATCACTAATCATTTTTGCCCAATCTACGTACTCTTTTCCTTCTAACACCACGCTGATGTAGAAGAACATCCAAGGCTCAAACGCATATGCTTGTGGGATGCCATTCACTTGGCTGAGCATTATGATCAAATCGCAGTATTCCGGCTTCAGCTCCTCTAAAATGATCTGCTTTGGTAGCTTGGCGCTAGGAGGCTTTGGCTTCCTCATCCACGTAGTGTTGATTCTCTTGGCACACCTTTCAAAAGATGTAGCATACATCTTATCAACTCTCCCCTTGGACTTGTACAACATTTTGTCCATGACTGGAATCCCGAATGCTTCGCCAATTGCATCAGGAGTGAAATTCGCTAGTAGCTTGCCTTCTGGAGAAACAATTGTTTGGCGGTCAGGGTTGTAGTAATTCACACACTCCATAATCAGCTCTGGACATCGAACGGTTGGTGGAAAACCGACAGCCACATACAACCCGCTTCTCACAATGTTGTGCGAAGTCACCAATGGAGGATAGCCACCCTGCTCGTATATTCTTCTCTTGAAGGCCTCAAGGTTGAAAGAACCGAGGTTGGTGTCAGTCAGACCTCCCAGCTTCGACACAAACTTGGATTCCGGAATAAAAGATTTCTTTAGCTGTTTAATAATGGCTTGCCTAGAAGCATTTTCTTTGCCAGCTTCAACATTTCCAGCTCTAGCTGCAGCCTTTCTAGTTTCGGAAGCATCTCCTCTTCTACTTTCAGCCATCTGCAAAATAAAAAATCAAGCATTATAATTCTAACCTTTTAAAATAAAAATTTCATGAGATGGCTAGCAAGTGGAGTTGGCTTCAAATAGAAAATAAAAAACTTCAGTAGTAAAACTTGAACTCCAAACCTTGAGAATTATAACACTGAAGTTTAAAACTTCAAGCTTCCAGCAACTTCCAGTTACAACACTTTCAGCTCTTCGAAAAAATCAATCTCAGCACTTCTACTTCAGAATTTACTTCTTCTCAGCATTCAACACTCTCAACTTCAGCACTCTCAATCTCAACAACTTAGAAAAATAATCCAACTTAGAAATTTCTCACTCCCTTCAACAATCACTTTCAGCTTCAGCACGATTTTCAACTCTGCAATTTTGTGAAGAGAAATGAAAAACCTCGGAGTTTTTATAACTGCAAGTAGGCGCCCAGTTTAACAGTCGCCATTAATTCACTCCCCCACTACTTAGAAATTTTCCAATTGAGGAGAGAATATTCCCAATTGTCATACAGTCGTCATAGAAATTTGCTATTATTAGAGATTCTTTCCTTGTTCGAATTTAAAATTTCCTCCCTCGACTACCAGTTGACTGAAGTATTTTGAGAAAGTCATTAAAATTTATTCCAGCATAAAAAATTATTTTTGAACAATGGCGTATTTAAAATTTAAAATTTAATCTCAACGCCTTTTATTTCACTTGAGAAAATTTATTTATTTTTCAGTGCCTTAGAAAAATTCACATTTCGATCATGAGCTGCAGTATTTTTAAATTGCTAGACAAAATTATTTTCCCCTCCATAATAAATTCCAAAATAACATTTTCCCCATGATAAATATCTCCCAACTTAAAAAAAAATCTCATGTGTCTAAACGAAGGGGGCATTTGATTTTTAAAACTTTGGAAAATAATTTTTTTAAATCATCTTTTATTTAATTTCTCCAGCTTGGGCAAATTTAATATTATTTCTCTAGAGCAAATTTTATTTTATTTCCAACGCCATAGAAAACTCTCTCAAGCCATACTTAAACCCAGGCGCATTTATTATCATGAGATTTCAATTTCGACATTAAAATATTTCTCCAGCTTCAAATCTCTAGGCATATATGGGAGGTTATTTTAAACACTTAGATGAAAATTTCAAACTTTAATAATGACCCCCTCCAACCAGCTGCACTTGAGCCCTCAAGGTTTTAATTTCCAACATCTAAAAATTTCCTAGCAAGGGCGTATTCAAGTTGATCAACTTCCAACTCATCACACTTAGAATCTTTTACCTTAGGCGCATATAACATGATGTGTTTTCAATTCCAACGCCTTAGAATATTTCTCTCAACTCAACCTTCAAGGCTGGGCGCACTTGAGCCCTTAGGCTTTCAACTTTCATCACCTTCAATCCCCCTTAGGTGCACATGGAGTAGCAAGCTTTGAATTCATATGCCTTAGAAATAATTCAGACTCTTCATCCAAGATCATGGCGCATATTGGGGTTTCAGCTTTTAACTTGCAATACTTTCAGTACTCCATCTTCAGCCATGGCGCAATTTAGGCCCTCTACTTTCACTTTTTAACACTTAGAAAAATTTCACATGCCTCTCTCCTCTCCTTCAGCCAAGGCGCATATCATAGGTGTAGCTCCAAGTTTTATTGCCTTAGGTGTTTCTCAAGGAATCCACTTTGTTCTAGGCGCAAACAAGGGGGGCTTCTTCAAGCTCTATTGCCTTAGAAAATCTTTCTTAACTCATCCCAAAGCTGGGCGCATTCAACCCCTGGAGCTTTCAAATTCGATGCCTTAGATAAATTCTCACTCACTTGCCCAAGCTTAGGCGCACATGATGGCTGGAGCTTTCATTTTAAATAACTTAAGCATATTTTCCAACCTCTTACTCTTAGCTAAGGCGCATTTGAGGCATCATACTTCAAGTTTTCCACGCCTTAGCATAATTCAAGTTCCTTCACTAACCAAGGCGCAAATGGAGGGGGGAGCTTCAACTTTGAACACTTAAAAACTTTTCCAATCTATTCCCAGGCAGAGGCGCATATGGGGGGGGCTTCTTCAATTTTAAAACACTTAAACTCCTTTTCCAACTCATTCCCAGGCAAAGGCGCATATGGGGGGGCTTCTTCAAATTTGAATGCCTTAGTAGAATTTTCACTTTCCTCCAAAGTCCTTGGGCGCATATAGAAGCTCCTACTTCAAATTTAAATCACTTAGAAATATTTTCATTAACCCCAAGTTACTAAGGCGCATCCAAGGGGGCCTACTTCAAGTTTGCAAGACTTAGTAGAATCTCCAATCATCTCTCACTTCAAGGGCGCATTTTGGGGGGGTGAACTTCAAATTTGAAGTGCCTTAGTGAAATTTTCATCCACATCAGGTAGCTTCTAGGGCAAATTTTGATGCTGGACGCCAAATTTTCTTAGACTGAGTGAATTTCATGTCCTTCGCCCGATTTGGGGTGATTTGTTCATGCTAACCCTGGCTTGCCCTAACTTTTTATTTTTAGAAAGTTCTTCACATTTCGTGCTTTGAACTAACTTCTGACTCCGAAAGGCCTGAATTTTGCTTTGTTTCGAACTTCGGGATGTGGTTGAACTTTCGGGGCCTGATGCCTGCCTACGCTTGCTATTTTTAGCAACTTACTAAAAATAGTAATTGCTCAGAATGAGCTCAAACTTTGCGTGCCAATTGCCTGAAGGGTGCTGATCGTGGTTGGATGCTGCTTTTGCATGACTGTCGTGTTCCGCCCTTGATTCTTGGAAACCCTAATTCCTCTGCACAGGCCTGCTAAAAATAGTAAGTGCTTGATTCTCCATCCTTTGCAACTTCGTTTGACTTGAAATTCGCGCCATGGGGTCCTCATCACTTGCTCGACTCGCTCATATCGATGCCTCGCGCTGACTTGCTATTTTTGGCATGTTTCTGGAGGTGGTTTACTATTTATAGCAACTGCTTGATTTTAAGACTTCCATAGCTCCGTTTGATTTGAAACCTGAATGCCATGATCCTCATCACTTGACTTGCCTGTTTACACTGGCGCTTGCCGCTGACTTACTATTTATAGTCTGCTTTTGGAATGCCTTACTATAAATAGTAAGTGCTCCGATTGTCTTCAAATTTTATCAGCGGACTCCTTGAAAGATGCTGATCCTGATGGGATACCTCGATTTTTAGAAATTTTGGCGTTTTATCCCTCATTTTGGGTCCCGAAGCTCGAAACCCTAATTTGTCTTGCATGTGTATCAAATGAGCTTTGTTTAACTCCGCTTCTGTTGCATGTCAATTAGTTTGTGATTTTGAAGTGTTGGGTAGCTGCCGGAGTGGTATTGCTAAAAATAGTAAGTGGTTGAAAAAGTGATCAACCAGTTGTTGGATGAATTTGCATGTCACACTACCCAAGAGATCTTGAAAGCCCCAGAAAAACCCAAAAAAATCATCAACATGCGAGCACTGGCTAAAAATAGCAAGTTCCAGAAAAGCGACCAGCTCCGCTTGCATACTACCTCGTTGTGAAGCTCTCGGAAAACCCAGAAAGATGATGCAGACATGCGTTGAGAAAACTTACATGTGAACCCTAAAATCTGCCTCCGAAGGCTGGGCATTGAAAGTTCTCATTTTGCATGTTATATCATCGCGAAGGTCTCGAAAAACCCACAAAGAATCCCCAGACATGCATCTGAAAGTTCAACATGCAAACCCTAAAAATGACCCCCGAAGGCAGAACTGCTAAAAATAGTAGGTTGTCCGTTTCTGCTCAAATTTTGCTAGTGATGAGTTCAAAGTGCTCAGAATGCAGTGCAGTTATCAGAACATGAAAATCTCAAGAAAACAAACCCCAAATTGACACTTATTAAAAATGGAAAATTGCTAGATTTTAGTGAAAATTCAGAGGGAGCCTGCTTGAAGCATCCTAACAGCAGTGCTAAGCTCAAAAATTGATTAGCCAACTCAATTTGACCTCAAAGTTGTCCGGAAAACGTAATTCATTGAAAAGCCCTCCAGACTTAGCCAAAATTCAAACTCATGCCAAATGGTAAGTATATCACTAGACGGAAAGAACAGACCGAGAGAGACAGACCGAAAGACCAAAGCCCAAAAGACCCGAACGGAGCAAAAATTAAGGGGGTCCCCATTTTGAATGGGGTGATGTGTGAAAAGGTCACAACAATATCATTTTAATTAAAGTTACTTTATTCACCTTATAACACCATATTATAAAGTACTTTATTAAAAGTAACTTTATAACATTAAATCATAAAGTCACTTTAATGACTTTAATGATTTAATTACTCCTGGCAATAATCTAGCAATAACCTCTTGAGAGTTCCTGACACAAATACCAATTGCAGGTGTGCCGCCACTGAGCTTGATAACACTTACTATAAATAGCAAGTGTGAACGAAGAACTTTTGAATTTCCTTCATAAGGCCTACCAAGAAAAATACTCGATCACTGAGCTGAAGATGTTGGAATGAAAACAGCAAGCCTGCTGAAGTCCTTGAGTACCCTCCAAAGGACCCCCTACACAGCTCGCTAGCCTACAGGAACCAAATAGTAGGCTAACCACTGCTCTGATACAGATCCTGGAAAAAAGGGGACATTACATCTCTACCAAAGCCTACAACAAAAAAGGTAATTAAAATATTCATTACATTACTAAATGGGTGAGATGTTTTAGCTTGACCCTTTTTTTAGCTAGGTAAAGTGAGGGAATCTATTGGGACCCTTGCCCATGTAAAACATTGTGTTATACAAATATAGAGGAATAAGACAAAAACCTCTAAAGAAGTAAGAATAGAAATGCGAACTTGTTATAACAATATAAGAAATTTGAAAAGGCAATCAACATTAGGCCTAAAACCTAGTGAAAAAAAAGCAAAGTGATGCAGAGGCATCTTAGGGGTAAAACAATCTTGTATACCCAAAAATATTTCTTTCTTTTTTGTAGGTAGTGTCACGTTTGTCCTATTTCTACCATAGAGGGCAATTCTCATTGCAAAGGTTTGTTTTGACTAGTATTATAGTTCAACACAACTTCAACCATGTCGTGTTGCATATTGATCATAGAGCTTCCAAATTGTAAGTGGAA
>VDFB02282161.1:0-31424 GCA_007258455.2 Sequoia sempervirens | reverse complement strand
AACATGATTTTTCTCTCACATTAATTACATAAGGCCTACTACTCCCTGTTGCCATGATTTGATGCAGATTTCTAATACCATGAATTGCTTGAAAATTATAAGGATTTGATCGATCAATATCTGTTTAAATTCAAACTTGAAAATTCAATTTGAAATCATGTACGTACTTGAACTTTGAAATTCAAATTTTTAACAAATTTTGACTAGACATGTAGCTGTACTTCCCAAAAATACCGTGTGTTGTATGTTGAGTCACGAGCAAAAAAATGACTTTTGCACCATTCAACAATTTCGTTTGCATTCTGTATGGCATTACCTACACGTTACACACAAGTTGGTACAATTTGTCACCTATTACTTTCAAGGAACTTAAAAGAATTTAATTTAGTTTTTAAATATATATATCTAATCTTTTAAAAAATATCAAGCTAAATTGGACATATATATATATATATGGTGAAAACTTTACATACCAACAAGTTCATGTTGACGAAGTGCACGCTTCACACATGCTCCTGCTCCATTGTGCTCTCCTTTTCCATGTCCACTCTCATAAAAATTCCACAAAAAGTTGGTGTTGCGTCTAGCATGTTGATTGCTTAACCAAACAAAGGCTCTTGTAGACTTAAATTGTCCTGTGAAGTTACAAATAATTAAACAATTGAAAACCAAATTAGCCCCAAAAAAGTAATTATATATATAGATTTAAGCAATCAAACAATTTAAGTCTCAAAGTTAAAAGTAAATATAAATTAAAAATAATAATTTAAAAAACAATGTACTTACCAGCACATCCATCATACCATATCCAGTGTTGTTCTTGATTTATGCCACATCGTCTTAGGTCTTCAAAAAACATTTTGAAGCAATGAGCTACATAGCTTCTATCATGATTTGTATCATCATTGATATAAAAGTGAACCTCTTTGACGATAATTCTATCATCTTTGCTACTTTGTATTCCATTGACTGCTAACTTTGCATGCCCGTAGCAAACTTGCACGAAGATTACAACTTGCTTTGAATGATAATATTGACTTTGGATCTCAGTTTGAGGACTAAATGTATAGTTCTCTGAGAAATCTCCAATAGAGAGAATACAACCTGGTGGAAAACAATTCTTTGAATAACGAAATTGCTTAGCTTGCCATCTTGCACCATGACAATGCTAGATATATGATATTGCGAAATTTACTTATGAATTCATTGTAAGGCAATCCACTCTCTTTGAGAACAACTTTTTTAGTCTCAACTCTTGACTTCGTTAAATATGTCTCACATTCAAATCTCTTCCAAGTAACTTGCATTTCATTATTGTCAACATGTAAAAGATTCTTCAAATCTCCACAATCATTACATACATTTTTTATACCTTGAACATTGAATTCATCCGAATTTTCTAATTTTTCACGTAGAAGAGACTTCACAAATTGTGTTGTGCTTCCAAGGATGGCTAAATTTTGATCTTTTGCTGCCATAAATTTTCTATATGATTGTAGGTGTAGATCAAATTCAACATGATTTCGACAACAACAAGTTTCACATACTTTATTTATACGTACAAATGATGGTCGTAGTGTTTCAAACATCCTTTAACAAATCTTCACATTTGAAAATTCTTGTTTAAATGCTTCAAAAAGTTCACTTTGTGTTCTATCTATAAAATGTTTTGGATGAGAAATTTGTGTACCATCATCACCTATTATTTGTATAGTATCCCTTCTATTGGAAGAAACACGAGAGTGGGTGGTCCAATATTCAACTACTTGTTTCTTTACATCTTCTGAAATTCTATCTTTTTGATGAACCCTACAAATATTTACCCATTTTTTCTAAATTTTTCCATCTATTTCATTTCTCTTTTCAATATACCTTTGAACAGTTCTCCTAGAAACATTTAGTAATTCATAAATTGCTTGAACTTGTCTTCTATGTGATAATTTCTTACTAGAAATTACAGTCATCAACGCTCTACGTGCAACACTTAAATCACTAGATCGACTCTTCTTTTCAATACATTCTAATTCTTCTTGCAGGTTTTCAGCAATTGTTTGTTTTAAATCTAATGACCTTTTCCTATTATCAACCCCTAACAACTCCAAAACAAAGGTCATTTCTTTTCGTCTAAATAACTTTGCAACTAACTGTGCTCTTCCTATTAGAGATTTATCTTCAAAAAATTCATCCCATATTTTTTTAGAGTGTAATTTTAATGTGCTTTCAGATAACATATCTTCAGATGAAATATTATTGAAAAGAGAATCTTCATCCATCTCCATCAGATTTTCCATACCATAGTCCAAAAAAATTATATTAGTACTAGGTTCAGTTTGTTCTTGTACCTATACGTCACCTTGATCATCAATATTTTCCATGGTTTGTTGTTCAGTAGATGTTCCTTCATCCGCTTTTCTCTTTCTTTGTCTTACTCATGTTCGATCATACTTCCTCGATCTAGCCCTTGGATTTGCCATCACAAATTACACTCAAATTTGAATTCATGCCTACATACAAATTTGTACACACATGAGCTTTCCATGAAACATGTACCGGTAATATAGCATAAATATTTTAAAAAGCTTGTAACTAGATGCAAAACATAAACATAAAATATTTAAACAAATGTCTTTAATAAACATAAACATGCAAAACATAAAACAATTTTAATTGAATAATACATACATGTGTATAAAATTCTATATAATTCTCAAATAAAATTCTATATAATTCTCAAATAAAATTATATATAATTCTCTTGAAATAATTCTTTATAAATATATAGTTTTACATAAGAGACACTTAAAATTATATATAATTCTCAAATAAATAAATAAACTTCTTGATAATAATATCTTTGATGTTTTTTATATAAATTTACTAATTTCATAAGTATGTTAATTTTATGTATATACATTGGAAATAAAAGTAAAGGCAAAGGTAAATTTAATAAAACATAGGTATTTAAGGAGGACATGTAAGAACAAGAATGGAAGAACATAGAATTGGTGATCAATAATAATGAAATCTAAGAATTTAAATAGTGAAAACAACAAATACATTCATATTCAAACAATTTTTAAATAAATAAAATAATTGTTCAATAAATAATGTAAATAAAATAAAATAATCTTCTTTCTATCTAATTCTTTATAAATATATTTCTACAAATATTTCTTTGATGTTAATATTTTAATTAAAAAAAATAGTGAAAACAAACTTCAAATGCATTTTTCATAAAAGCGTAATCAATTAAATAAGTTGAAGATCAATACATACCTTAAAAATATCTCTCCTCTTGTCCAAATGCCTTTTCTTTTGCCGAAATAAGTCTTCTAAATTTCTGAAATTATAAAACTTCTAAAATGTCAAAATAAACCTTCTTTAATTGAAAATAGTTGAAGATTTTGAAATATTTGTTGTTTTTGAATTTTCTTAATTTGAGAAATTAGAAAGAATTTTTTATTTTATTTTTATTTCAAGTCATTTTTGGCCGAGTTCTTATCGGTCGATAGGTTTTCAATTGATTTATTTTCGGTCGAGCCAATATCAACCGAGAAGGTTTCGGCCAAAACCTTCTTGACCGAAAACCTGTCGGCCGAAAATGCCTAGTTGGCATCCTACATGTCAGCCAACTCATCATTTCTCAGAATTTTCTGAAACATTCATCTTTGATAGAGTATTTCTCTAGTCAGGTTGATCTTTTTGCAAAAAATAAAAATATCCTTTTGTAGAGCTCGAAGTGTAGAATCCAAATATATAATTTTTATAATATTTTGATTAGTTTTAATATATTTTATTTTTAAAATAATGCAAGTAGGTTTAAAAAATTAAAAAAAAAAGAGGCTGATTAGATATTAAAAAAAAGATAGTAAAACTTATTAAAATGTTTTAAATCTTATATGGGGCACAAGAGGAGAGAGTCTACTTCAAAAGGGTATGTTTTGTTTTTTGAAAATGATTTAAAAAATTGAAATTAGTTTACGGTCCGTGAAAACTATCAAATTTTGACATGTTTGACTTTAAAACGTTATTACGAGAAAAATATACATCAAAATGTGTTTTTTTTTTCCATGCACAAGATATTGAAATTACCTATTTGGAAAAAAAAAGAGGGAGAAATGAAGTTTTTTTCAATTTGTTTCTTGACGGCCCGTGAAGTCACTCTTTTATTAAATTTTCAGCATTCCAAAATTTGTCCTTAAATTGATAAAAACATAATGAAAACATTTTTTTTTTAAATTTTAAAAATTACAGGAATAAACTACACCAAAATTTCTACATTTCATTAGTTTACACCATTTTGAAATTCAAAACATAAAGACCACTTTTATGTGGTCGAAGTTCAGAATTTTTTTTGCTGTTGGTCGATTCCTTTATAAAGTGTGACACAGGTTTGTGCTTTTACCCTTAAACCTTAGATTTTGGGGAATTAGAGTAACTAACCTGGATCACATCAAGAAACATTCAACTAGATATATTCAATCTAGCTCCATTCTCCACTAGTGCATATTTCATATAATATCTCCATACCTCAATACAATATATAATGGACTAAACTCATGGATCATATGTGAGGATGGTAACTCATGAAGCATAAAGGATATTAAGGAATTTTCTTGAAGTATTGGTTGTAACATCAAGGCTAAGTCCTTAGGAGTAAAAGTAGATGAAACAATTGTGCACTCTAGAATATCCTTTAAGACTTCTTATGATTTTTTAAGGAACATATAAAATCACAAAAAGAAACGTTGGTGAATCTATTACAAGAATGATCATATTTTCCATAACCTATATGTGCAATGTCTAGGTGTAGAGCTAGTTGCTTAGTATGAGATTTGAAGAATGGAGAAGCATAATCCATATGACATGCAAATAGAGTATCATAAATTGCAACTATGTTATGAGTGCACCAAATCATCTATAGTAATGGAAGTGTGAGTATATCATGTGTAATGCTTCATAGTAGATGCAGAATGAAGTTGAATAGGTGAAGGAAGGGTGCTTAAAGGTAAAATACAATTATAATCAAACACACTATTATTATTCTCCATATAAGAGATATGTAGCAAGTGATAATGATGGATGAGTGAAGTAATAGTATCTAGTAGAAAAGGGAAGGTGTGGACAATGATTTTGGGTTGCCCACACACTACTTTGCTCCATCTAGGGTTTTTCACCTAAAAGGAGAAAGGGGAGGGGTCCAAAATGTAAATTTCAACACTCATTTGAAGTTAATGTAAATGAGATGTAATATGTCAAACTATGATGCACTAATGTACTGATCTAAAAATAAAGTGATCTAATGATGCAAAACCTAAGAAATGCAAAGTGTTGGAAAACACAGTGTGATATGCAGAAATATGAAACAAATGCAATAAAGGACAAAATTAAGATGTAAGATAGAAACTATGCACCTAAAAACTAATGAACAACTAACTGAGGATTGTAGAGACCTCAAAAATTCTAGAAATTTTAATTTTTGAGCCAACTGGGAGACATACACTAGGTTGGGCGACTTAGTGCCAAACCAAGGAAACTGCCTAGGAAGCTGTTTCTGCCAAATGGGTACCTGAAATTGCAAAAAATCTTGAAAAAGCATTGCAGTGGGACTAAGTCATCACTATGGGCGACTTAGTCCACTTTGGATTTTCTACAAATCTAAAAGTGGAAACGGAAGCCCACAACCCGCACTTTGCTTTTTGATGGAAATTTGGATCTAAATCTTTGAAAAACCCTGAAAACATAAGATAATTTAATTTTTAATGGGGGGTTTGCCTCAGTCAGTCAAACCCCTAGTTGGTATTTAAACTTTGTGAAAGACAAAATTTGCATAAAACCCTAGCCTTAAGTGTGTCTAGGACTAAGAAAAGATGAAGTGAGATAAAACCCTATTCTAATGTGCTAGAATAAGATGAACAAATGGCACTTGAATAATGCAAGACTTCAATGCAAGAAACCCTACAACATTTCAAATGAGTGTAAATGACATGCAAATGTAATACAAACCTTAAGTCATAAAATAGAGAGAAAATGGAAGATGGAATCACTTTGAAAACAAGCCATTAGGTGTGATTTGATGGCTAGTTGCATCTCCTCAACCTAGATTTCTCCATGATTCACCATAGGCATACATGATCAACCCTTTGTAATGTGAGATCTTGAACAAAAAAGTGAGCTTGAAGACCTGCAAAAACCCTAGTTTGCTACTCCTAAGCTTCAACTTTGTTGTAAAATGCTATTGAATCTTCTTGTGAAAGATACTTTTTCTCTTGACTTTTGATTTTTGCTTTGTAAAAATGACTAGAAGATGTGAAAAATGACCTAAAATCTGTATTTATAGGCATTAACACCTAATTTTTTGGTTATTTAGACCTAAGAGGCTGACATCCACTAAAAAATTAAATTGAATTGGTGAAATTCCTGCTCAAAAGTGGAAAATACCCCAAAAGGGACTAAGTCGCCACCTTGGGCAACTTAGTCCCACTAGGGATTTTTTTTGGTGTGTTTCATGAAATTTGAGTGGTTTGAATGTTATTTGTTGGGATTTAAGTGATTTGTGAGTGAATTAGCCCTCAAAGTCCAAAATCATGAGCATTAGGGGCCTATAAATGCAATTTTTAAGGGGTGAATGATACAAGGTGTCTAAAGTAGGACCAAGTTTACTGTAAAATTGTCTCTTTCTTCAAGAGTATACAATTTTTGGCGACACAAAAGGTAATGATCAAACCCCTAAATGAAGAAAATAAATATATGTAATTGTGAAATGTTACCATGGACAACATGATCACCTTTGTATTGTAAAATATCATGATTGTATTAGGAATGGAAGGATCACATGCAAAAAAGTGTTTAAACATGTTAAAATCATTGATGGATGTATGAATGGAATCGAAGAATAAAGTACCATGAGAATCCATGATGTAAAAATAAGGATTTATCCAATGATGTATGCCTACTCTACTCCTTTCTTATATATATATTGGTTATCTGATATGAGAGAATGACCCATTGGTTGAAATAAATTTGGCTAAGAGCCAAAGACTGAGGGGTATGCATTCTACCAAAGTCACCTAAGGCACAGTCCTAGTCTCATCCCTTATCATGTCGGGGCCTTGCACTCAACAAGACTTGATTTTTGGTTGGCTCATTCAAAACCATTCAAATTCACTAGTTGACCAAGGGCCCATTTACCCTTTCTAATATTTGAATATTAGCAATATTGAAGAATACCTTGTTTAGAATGTCAATGTGTCACTAGGGGACACATCCTCTTAGGTCAACCAATGAAAATTTGTGTAAACAATAAAAACCATCACATTTCATATATGCATGCACTCCTATAATGCTCCTGCATATCTAGATTATTTTTAGTGCACTACTTGAAGTGTTGCAATGCAAATGATATGTAAATATGCTTGGAGATGAGGAGATGTGAAATGAACGCAATTGAAAACCTTTAAATACTAGCACATAGCATCAAATTGCACCAAATGTGTACTTAGTTAGCTTAAGGAAAGAAAATAAAGGGGACCAGTTAGCCAAAGTTCTAATTTTTAAGTTTCAAGAAAAAGGTTAAGTCCACAACCATAGAAATGACACAAGATGGGCAAGTGGTTGAATTCAAGTGCATAATGATTATATATTGGTAGGTGTGTGAATAAGTATAGTAAATATAAGGTTTAGTGAATGTATTGAGATATGTATATATAGAAATAAGATAGTGGCTAGATATATTGGAACGTGCATATAAAAGATTAAATAAACGAGTCTGATTTCACACAAAATTATCACATTTGTTAATATATACATATATCAAGACATTTCCTTAAAATAAACACATAACTAAATATAAAATAGCCTATTACAATTAAATACCTAACTTTAAAATGCATTGAAATGAAAGTTCTTATACTTCATGCCCAGACTTATCAAAAGCTAACGAGGAAATAAAGTTTCTTATATCATGCATACTTCATGTCATCAATTGTCAAGCACTATTTATGTGATAAATTTCTTGAAAATGCGCGCACTTGTGAATTAACAGTCTCGGAATTTATTACCCAGATGAAATACAAAGTTACAAGAATTGGAACCTCAAAAACCCAATTCTAACTTCGGTCTAGAAATGCCTTATCAGAAACCCGATCTGCACCCAATTGAATGTGTTGGCATTGTAGTAAAGGTTGGAAAGTAAAAGAAGTTACATCATAGGTGATCAATCAAATTTATAATGTTTGTCAACAGCAATAGATACATCCCATGTGCAGCTCAATCCTTTTGGGAAAACTACCAAATCACCAGCACCAAACTCAATGTAATCTGAACACCCTTTTGGATAAGCCTTCACTTTTCCCTTCACAAGATAACAAGTCTCTTCTGCATCAAATGTCAGTGGAAACCTGCCTGGGGGGCAGCCCCACCTGTGCCAACACAAAAACAAAAACAAAAATATCTGCACTAGTCAAACCATGGTCCAAAAACCATTAAATACAGTGTACCAATACTTCAATAATGGCTCAGACAGGAGAACCCACATAGTGAATATTTTTGTAAACCCACTTTTATATATATATATCAGAGGCACTGAATGAGGAAAAATAATTCAAAAAAACATTTACATTTTAATATCTCCAACTACTACTAAAGTGTGCAGCATGTGTCGACATGGTTAGTTCTAAACAGATGTTTGGACAGAAACAGCTGGTTGCAGCTTTCACATACATGAACAGCACCGATTCCAGCTATATCCAGCTTTTAATACCATGGCATACATCCTGAATAATATTTTCAATGAGTGCGACTACTCACCATGGCAGGCCATGCTGAGTGACCTTAGATTTTCAATCTTGAGCAATCCTACTTACTTCAGTCACAGCATGAGCTTTGACTCATGAAAAAGCCACAAGCTTTTTAAATTTCTCAAAAGACAGTGGATGGTTATACCAGAAACTTTATTTAAGAAGAGAAAGAGATTAGGAAAAAGGATCTATAACAGACTTTCTGTAAGGTTTATATCGCTGGACTTTTATAATAGGCTATAACAATCATGGGAACATGCAGCAGGCCATAATCTATATATCACAGAGTGTTTAATCGCTTAAAGGAAACAGCAACTGGAGTTCTAACCTCCCAAATAACAAAGAAAGTGCCAGTTGTTTAAGATCAACCTGTTTAATCAGTGACGGAACACATTAGTTGTTGGGTTAGAATGTGATCTGAAATGTTGATGAAAAACGAAAACACGATCTAATCTAGAAAAATTATGAGAAACCATTTTCATATCCAAAAATGGAAACTTTCAAAAAAATATATATACACATTATTTCTTCTTCTTTGTATCCTCCAATCGGTCCACATGATAAATTTCATTCTAGTAAGCTCGGACTTATTACATGAGCAAAATCTGAACCACAGCATAGTGGAAAAACAAGCAGATTCCGGCAGCAAAACTGTTAGTGGATCAAAATGGTGAAGCCTAACCTGTACCCAGGCTTTCCTCAAAGAATGTACCTAAAACAAAGAATATACCTAAAAATGATTGATGACTGACAAAGTCGGTGGATCTTGGGAGCCATCTTTTCCTGTCTTATCTGGTCAAATTTGTTATCAGTTTCAATGTACTTCCATCGGATTTGCAGCCAGATGGCAGGAAAAAGCATCTAATCTTTGTTAGTTGCAGAGATTTCTTTCACCGTGTTCTCTTACCTTGAGTCTATTCACGACATACCCATTGAGAATGATGAACGGTAACATTATTTTAATATTTCCTGCCCACTTTAATGTTCACATCAATGCTTAACCAAACATCAATAAACAAGAACAAAACTGAATGAAAAATGCACAGAGCAAACTTCTAAGGATGTTTGAACTTTGAAGATCATACGAGCTTATTTATAACTTGCAGAAGCCAAAGCCCGGCAAGGGGTAGGCTGGATTTACTGTTTACCCACTAATGATTGAGGTTCTTGTAGCTCATATTTCAGGATAATATTGCATTCATGACCAGCAGATTAGCTAAAGCAGGTTGTAGGCATGAACATGAAATTTCATCCATTTAATCAAACTATTACAGTATATTGCCAGTGCTTTGGGCCTTCGCTATGTTAAATAACATGAGTGTTAAAACATTTAAAAACAAGAAGCTGAATAAATGACTTATCAAAAACCAATAACTAATGTTCTTTCACAGCTATGATATACAATACAACATTAATGTACTAAGAAACGAAACTGTATAGTATTAAGCTAGTGAGAAGTATTGTATCTATTTTTTGACCAGATGGAAGCTAAGAAACCCATCTGGGTGTCTGTGTTCAGGTGTGTTTTCATTGTTGAAACTCTTTGTTATGGCCAGTTAGACTGAGTGACCTGAAAAAGTAAATCTATCTGCTAGAGCTCATGAACAACAAAGACAATTCCATAAAGAGTTTGTAAAAATGAAGACATGGGAATTGGAACAGCACATACTTAGGCCAGTAATGGATGCCAAGATCTGACAAACGAGACTGAGAAGGACTTCTTTCAATTCTGATTCCAAATCTGTTCTCAACATTGCAGCTACTACTCTCCACCTTCTTTTCCTCCATAGACAAGAACTTATGGTCAGTCCCTAAAACTTTTTGCCAATTTAGAGTTTCTCAAAAGCAGCTGCAACTGTGCAACATCAATTTTCCTTATGACATTTATACAAGAAATAAATCACTTTCAAGGCTTAAGTCAACATTTCACACTAGGTAATGCCAATATTAAGCATCAAAGCCCTCAAATGCAACCTTCTCTCAATATAAATAATAATACAAACAATGTTGCCATGTGTAAGTACATATATATGTATTTAGTTTATGAGAATCTGGAACTTTGAATCCCCGTTGGCTTGTGAGGAGGAAAAAAGATTAAAAAGAACAACTTATAAAAACCAGTCAAATTCAGAGAAAAATAAAACATAAAACATCAGTCAAGATCATGGGTATTGGTGTCATGAAATGGTCAAAAGTTGACCAGAGAAATCGTGGGAAAAGGGATTATACAACTGGAACTGGCGGCCATATTGCTCATTCATAATTCATATCAATCTCATCAAATTTTGACCCATTTGACTGAAGCCTGTCAAAGCAATGTTTTTGTATTGTTTACAGTGTCAGGTAATTCTTGGAAAGAACATGCTTCTAAGATCTGCTCATATTTTATACCTTAAATAGGGTAGATTTTGAGTATTCTACTAGGTGGTACATTGTTAACTGTTATGACTGGAAGATACTGTTGGTAGTACACCGTTGATTTATTTTTATAATTATTGCTATTTAATTGACTTACACTGTGACTCAACTTACATTGTGACTACTTTATGATACAATTAATGTCATTCATATAATTGTTTTTTAACATATAAGTTAAATGTATAGTTATGTAATATTCATTTTATTAATTATGATTTGAAATGTGATTATAAATAGATAGAAGTTAATGTAGTATGTCTTCTCAAGTTTTGTAAGGTACTAGTTCTTAAAACTAAATCTTCAATTCTAGAATGCATGTCAAAATTCAAGCTCTAGAGATGTCATTTGGAGAAAGATAGTGGTAATTATAGACCAATGTGCAAGAGGAGATGGACTCTCATTTAGCTTTATGCTCCACTAGGCCAAGGGGGATATTCTTCGAGGTCTTCTCCCAAAAGGATGAAAGGGTTACAAGCTAGGTCTTAAACAATTGCATCTAAGGCATTACAAACTCTAAAATTTGTCACTAAGCATGTGTCAATGCTAGTTACTAACATGCCTACTAAGACCTTCAACCAAGAAGATGATACATCCTTGCATATGCACCAAAAGATATGATCATTGTATTCCTATATTTTAATCCTTTTATGCTTTTCTTACACACATGTATGATGAAATCTATAGTCCCATGGTTCTCCGACATATATCAATTTTAAGCTTACTAGGGATATGATAGAAGTTACAATACTAGACCATGAGAGCAATCAAATCCTATACTACTCTTAATCTCCCAATGAAACGAAGAGAGATAATGTTTGATAGAAGACTGATCGCTTGATCATGTATCTATCGGTGCTTATCACATGGGGAAATAGAGTCAAAAATTTAAAACAGAAGAAAACGTACATGAGATTATACTAAAAATTGAATTACACATTTGTACAAATCATTAAGATAAGAATAATTACACTATCAAATATAATTCATTGTCCATCTATAGTCAAGAGAAGCCCAAATGCATTAAGTAAAGGTTATTGTAAATCCTTTACAACCAATTATAACTTTTCGAAACTAACTAATCATTGCATGCATGCATATCAATAAGTGTGATATGAGAGATATTGCAATAGAAGATCCCCTAAGAACCACTTACTATGTTATGACCCTAATATCATATATTTGTAAGTATATATTAAATATATTCCTATGTATAATAAGGATAGGCACTTGTGGCACGCTTAACCTTGACATTAGTTTTAGTTGGCACTGTAATTATATATTATATGTTCCTATGTATAAGCACTTGTGGCATAAATTACATATTTGTACAAATCATTAAGATAAGAAGAACTACACTATCAAATATAATTCACTATCCATCTATAGTCAAGAGAAGCCCAAATGCATTAAGGCAAGATTGTTGTAAAGCCTTTACAACCAATTATAACTTTTTCAAACTAACTAATCATTGCATGCATGCATATCAATAAGTGTGATATGAAAGATATTGCAATAGAAGATCCCCTAAGAACCACTTACTATGTTGTGACCCTAATATCATATATCTATTTAAGTATATATTATATATTCTATGTATAATAAGGATAGGCACTTGTGGCATGCTTAACCTTGACATTAGTTTTAGTTAGCACCTTAAATACTCTTAATTAGGATGAAAGGGTATGGCCCTACATAGTTAAGCCTATAAATAAGGAGGAGATGTTCCTTGTAAATGATCATATCATCAAATATTAAATTCCTATATTATGTTTTGATTATTAGAGGTTATCCTCTCAAAGTGGTATGTTATTTTTCAACTTTTTGTATTTATTTCTAAGAAATATCATAACAACTAGTATCATAGCTATGATTTGGGCCAATATTTTTAGTTTAAAAATAAAAATAAAAATAGATATGATATTTTTTAGGTTTTGAGGTACTCATACCATAAATCTTTAGTTAAAAATTAGTGGTTTATGATCTAAGATTTGTGAAAATTATTTGAATTTTCTGATTTTCTAGTAATTTGCTCTACAGGACACAAAATTTGGATTTTTTAAATAATATTTACAATTTTGGAAAGATTATAAAAATTAGGTTGGGTTAGTTTTTGAGATTTATTTTTAGACACAAAATGTATTCCTTCATTTAGTGATCAAAGTTTGATCAAAACACAAACATCAAATTCTACCATAGCTTGATGTTCTAAAATTTATGGTTACAACTCACACTAGATATTATCCCCATTACCTAATAAAAATAATAATCTATATGTCAAAGTAAAAACATTGTTGAATCCATGGCATGTTTAGAACCAATAGACTTTTCTATGAATATGGAATCCAATGACCCTCTTTATTGTCCACCACCTAAAATTGAGGGAATAATTCCACTCTAGATTGTGAAAAGGTGGTACATTTCATTAAGGATAATATTTTCAAGGTCCAATATTATACCTACCAAAAATAGATATTCATAAGTTTGATGGTACATATGCAACTTCATGGATAAGTCTCATTGAACAATATTGTAAACTCCATTATATATCTAATAATACAATGGTTGACACAACCTCATTACATTTAGAATCTAAACCTTATCAATCGTACCAATGGATGATGAGTGAAAAATAAAGTAAATTACTTAGTTGGAGAGAATTTACTAATTAATTAGTTGGGACCACCATGAGCAACCATGGAAGGGAAGCTAGTTTACCCAACTAACAAATTTAAAATAAATAGGTTATGTAGCATAATATAATATTGAGCATATGAGATTAGCAATGTGAGCCCAAGATGTGACACCTTATAAAGGGCTACAAATTTATATCAATAGATTTAATGACCAAATTAAACATGATGTTCATTTATTGGAGCCTTGTATAATTATAAAAGATATGCAATATGCATTGCATATTGAGCAATGAAACATCACCACTAAAATATCCACACAAGACCAAACCATAGAATGGAAAATTAGAAATATCGCTAATCCTATTAACAAAAATGAGGCTAACTTCTCTAACCCAAGACAAATAACTAAGATCTCTCCTCAATAAGAGGTGAAGAAAAGAGAAAATGTATAGGGATCATAAATGTGGTAATAATGAGAAGAGACTAATGATTATTGAAAATGGTATAGGGATCATAAATGTGGTAATAATGAGAAGAGACTAATGATTATTGAAAATGGTATAGGGATCATAAATGTGGTAATAATGAGAAGAGACTAATGATTATTGAAAATGGTATAGGGATCATAAATGTGGTAATAATGAGAAGAGACTAATGATTATTAAAAATGAGGTTAAGGAAAATGAAGAAATTGCTATAGAAGAACCAAATATGGAACTTATACATGAAAATTTAGAGTAAGAATAAAGTTCTATTATTTCCTTATATGCATTGAATGGAACAAATATACCACAAACACTTAAAGTGTTTAGTTATAAAAAAAAGAGAAAGGTGACAGTGTTGGTTGATACTGTTGGTGTTTTTTTAATGCCCAAATTGATCTCATAGATAGCCTATGGATTTTCCATTTCTAATGGTCAATTATTTGGAGGGATTTGCCAACAAATGGGTGAAATTTTGTAATAACTTTCCCTCTACACTTTGGGCTCTATAAAACCCAAGAGGGTGATACCTACAATGGAATTAAGATACTCTTGTGCCAATTACCTCATACATTGTACTAATAAAAAATATATTATCCTATATGTTGCTTGATAGATAAAAACTTCAAAGATCTAGCTAATCCTATACAACATTTAACAATCTAAAGCATGAGAATATGGTAGAAATTCATTCCAACATACATTTCCAAATAAAAATTAAAGATTTAATGATTTGAATGTATTTGTTTATGAAAGATGATGAATATGCAACACAGACTCGGATCTTAGGCCGATGCCTTAACCTAGGGCATGGAGTTAAATTCAATACAAATCATGATGCATAACAACATTTAAAAGCTAACATCATTGAGATTTTACAACATTACATTATAATATTGCACTTGAATATCCTGAACCAAAACTACTTATCAAATTCCTCCACACGCATGCACAAACCTATACTTTCATCAAAGTATTTTAACTAATTCTTTGAATTAGAATAGTGATAAAAGCATACATTCATTAGAAAGACAATGAAGGCCAAAATAAAGGATCCTTGATCAAATTTCATTGATAATTCATGCAAAGAGTAGAATAGGAGAGAAATAGATTTAGAATTATGTCATTCTTCTATTCAAATGCTAGTACTATTATACAACATTAAAGTTTATAGAAAATAAAGACTCAATAACCTAAAAAAAAAACTTGACTTCTATTTTTTGTGTCTTTAATTACAAAATTTCTTTGAGATCAATCAACCACCTACTCAAATGGCCATGAAATCCATTTTATAAAACAACAAAGAAACAAGCATTCAACCATGTACACATGCCACATTTTCATTTGACATGTATAGTTACAAAAGTAAAAACCTCAACCAATTACAAGGGAATATCTCAAAACAATCACCATCAAGCCATTGAAGAATGTTCTCCATGTCCTTGGGAAAGTTCATGTTGAAGGAGACAGTTGTTCTTTTCAACACTGAATATTCCCCATGTTGAAGAAAGTAATCCCACCTTCTAAAAGGCATCATGCTGAAGAAGATTGTACAACTAACCAAATATACATTTTACTTCATCTTCACGTGTTTTCAAAATTTTGATACATAAAACATAAAAAGAGAAAGAGACAAAGCACACCCTCCACATCAACAACTTTTAAATTGAGGAGACAACTTTTAAACAAATGTGTTATGTGTTCATAGGCTTAATTTGTAAACTTTTCAAGCCATGTATTGTACTCCTCCTCGCTTAGCCATTGAATCTCAAATAATTTTTGCACCTTAATATTATGTGCATTATGCCTTGCATCCATAATGGTTCTAGCTTCCTTGAAAAAGACATCCAAATTTATCTCCATTTTAAATAATTCATCTAAGGAATTATCTAATTGAGCAAACTCTTCTTTTCCATCTTTGTAAATAAATGTTGATAATGATGAGACAATGGTACCAAATTCATCTTTCCTTGCAGTGAATCCCTTTAACTCTCCTACATCATTGAGAATTGGAGGCATACTATTCTACTCCATATCCCTGAATATTTTTATCTTATTCTTAAGTTGCATGTCAAGCTTACTTTGGAAGGAAAATTTTTCTCCAAGTAATGCAATTTCTTTTATCAGTTGTGGCAGATATGATGGGGCTTCTATATCACTCTCCATATATTTCATCATTTCTTTTAAAGCCTCTACCATTGTGCTCCATTTACTCCATGTAATCTGGAAAGCCTCTTGAACCTAAGAGTGCTTCTTATATGCTTCTTGAATGTTTTTGTAAACATTCCATACATTATCCAATTTATAAAGTATACATGATAACCTATACCCCAAAATGTCATCAATAATATCTATTACAACCTTCCCAGCTTCCTCTTTAGCTTTTTCTTCATTCTCTCTAGCCATCTTATATTATTCTTTCAATATTTGAATTCTGAGAGACAATGTCTCTCTGTCTTGTGTGGAAGTGGGAGGTGGTAAGGCCTTTTGTGCTAACTTCTCATGAGCTCAGCAATGGTTACTTTCATTTTTTTGTATTCATCTAACAACCTGTTATGCTTATCCAATAGCTTGTCATTGTTTTATTGTGACATTTCAATAGTATTTGCACTTAGCATGGAAGCATGTATAGTTATTTTTGTTGCTTGTGTTTGAGTTATTTCTCAAGCTCTCTTCACCACAACATCTCCAGTGATGTCTCCAACTGATCTCATCACTCTTGGCTTCCCTTTATTTGGTACCATCAACCAAATTTATAGAGTGTGTAGTCTTGGGATAAAGCCAGAGCCAAATACCTTATTGTCATATTGTTCTTTATATATAATTGCATTAGGATAATTTCTTATTGTATCCAAATCAATTGCAGAGGTAAGATCCCATCCTAGTAATAAAAGATTACCACTACTCTTGACTAGCCTCCTTCCATCAGTAGGGGTGAATGCAAAAATTTCTTGCATTATCTTCTCCTCTTCTTGCTTCTCAACTTCCTCATGTAGTGAAGGATCAATTCCTATCTTCACCATTTCAATTCTTTCCTTGATATCCTTACTCCTCACTTGAATAAAAAATTATTTGAATTCCTTTATTTTAACAAAGGATTGATCATCCATAAACTCTTTACATGCCCTTATCTTGACATCATCATCAACAACATTGTCATCATAAACAATTGTAGCATTTCCCTCATTAAGAATAGGAGAATCCATACCATAATTAACAATAGGGGAGGGGAATCTTTATTGCACTTCCTCTTCATCAGGTACATGATTAACAAATTGTACCTCCATTATATCTCCCCCCCTTCTATCTCAGCAGGATAGTCAACAAGTGGGTTGACAGTAGATCCTCCTTTAATCTCCATTGATTGAGTTGAGGGGCCTTGAGTAGATGATTGAGCTGGTTGGATCTTGATTGTAGCTTCTTGATCCTCCTTGGAAATCCTTGCAGCCTCCTCAACTTGTTTGACCCTATTATGAAAGATCCCCTACTTGAGAGTATCCAATATTTCCACAATCCTTTTGAAAGGGTCCTCTATTTGTGCATATGGGTTGACATACAATGGGTTGATCTTTATTCTGTTTTCTTCAACATTTACAATATGTATCTATGGATGCTAAAATCTGCAAAATGTTAGTTTAAAATAAAGCAACATTTCAACATCCCTATGGAATAATAAGCCATGTTAATCATGCCATAAATGAAACAAGGGAAACCAAATAAAAGCATACAAAAACATGACATTAAACCTATCCCATAGTGGATTGGTGTCACATGTGCTAGTGACCCTTTCCCAATCCTTGATTGATAAGCTAGTGATGAAATTGCTATTGATATGGAGATGCTAAGTAGACAAGATCAAATCTCAAATGAAGAGAGTGACCTTGCAAGAGATTGTGGAGAGATGGTGAAGGGTTTGATAAGAGATGAAGCCTCTATTTTATAGATTTTCAAAATGCTAAGTGTTGAAAATGGACCAATGTGGGACAAAGATCAAGCCAATAAGATAAGGCCACTTGTCAAGTGATGATAGGCCAATGGTTGTGCAAGATTTGGGAAGAGTGCCCATGAGAGGGAAAATTTGAATTCAAATTTGAGAGTAAATGCTAAGTGGGGGACAAGAAAATGAACAATAAATGCAATGTTGGAGGGACAAATCAACTTGCCTTTGAATTCAAAATTGAGGGAATATTCCCCATAAATGCCATGTTGATGGAAAATCTTGGATTTAATAAATCAATAAATTGATTTATATGTGCAAGTGGAGATATCTAGAGAATGCAAGTGGGTGAGATTAGCATTAGATCAAGATTAGATTAAATAGATGATGATTAGGTGATTTGACCAATTTGACTTGATTTAGGGATTTAAATCAAATCAAAGGGAGATGAATGATGATCTGAGATTTAATTAAATAAATGATTGATTTATTTAATCAAAGAGATGATGATAGGATCAAGTTTGATTTATTTTATTTGATTTTGATGACTTTAGGAGATTGATAAATAAACTTGATTTATTTTCGAATGGATGAATATGACCTAGTTCAATGCATTGGTGTCAATTTGATTTGCTCACATTTTTCCCCTCTTTGAAGCAATATAATTTGTTGCTGGTTCAAAGAATAAACTCTGTCACTTATCAAAATTGAAAAATTCTTGATTTTCTGGATGCCCCAACGTAGTTATACACCGGGTACATCATTTCCAGAGATTGAGCTTAAAGATTCGATTTGAGGGTCGATCTTGGCGATAAAAGAGGTTCAAAATGGATGGTTATGGATGACTCCATGCAAATGATGATTTTAAGATGCTTAGAATAACAAATCTATATTATCCTAAACAACTTAAAATGATGATAAGGATGCAAGATGGATGAGATTGATGATGTGGATATACTGGATTATGCAATGGATGATATGTGGTATGCTGAGACTAACAGATCTATATTATGATGATGAAGCATGTGAGATGATATGTAGAATTCTGATGATTTATGGATGCAAGATGAATCCATAATGGATGCATGATGGATGTATTGGTGATGATGATTAACTATTCATGATGTGATGTTAGTGCGGAAATGAGATGATGACAAGAGGATCCAACAAGCCAACATAATGAGAGATGATGATGAGAAATGATGATAAGAAATGAATGATAGATGGATGATTTTGCTTATCAAGGATTGGGATTTTCAAAGGGTCACTTACTTTATGTTTGATAACACGCCTAAGTACGATGCATCAAGGTATGAAGGACCAGGATGGCATGTACTTAGTGTGATGGACTTTGACTCGACAAATAGAGAGGAGTATTCTTGTTCACACCTGACATACAGAAACCTTGCTAGGATGCACTTTAGAAGTCTCAAACATCTCGGACCAAAACACGGAAAGGTATAACCAATCAATGCAATAGTCAACAAGCTATCTGAAACATCCTCCATACATATCTAACAAAGCAAGTATTCGCCAAGTTATTTTACAAGAACGTCCAACAAGCACAATAGACAAAAGATAATGATCGTTGCCCCATTCCTATCTCTATAAATCCTTCGTTTGGATATCATCGAGAGGTCCTTGGAATGAGCGCAATAAGATAAATCAAAAGAAAAGATCAAGTACACAAACAAGTCAATGTTCTTCATACCTTCAGCCAAAGGGATTTGTTTTGATAGGATAAGAATCCAGGGTGATATCCCAAATGATGCCCATTGTCAGAACGATATATCCTAGGATATGCATTGTATAGGATGGTGATGGTTTGATAAGTTGATTGATAGGCTGTTGATATGATGTTGATTGACATGTTTGCAAATGATCAAGATTTTGATTTTGTGTTACAGGTTTGTTGTTTTGATTTTGATTTTACGATTGAAGATTGATTTTGCCAATTGTTGTGATTGTTTCTGTTTGCATTGCCAAAGGATGAAGGTGATGATCAGTTTATTATGGATGATTGATTATTGCGGGTGAAAGCGAAATGAGACAGATGGATTTTTTCAAATATTTGGATGTTTTTTGACATTTTGAAATGTTTTGAGGCTGTTTTTGGATTTTGATGTTTTTCGAATGTTTTTGGATTTTGATGTTTTTTGAATGTTTTGAATTTTGATGTCTCGGGGGCTGATCAAAGATTAGCCTTGCCTACGTTTAAGCTCAGAGATGACGTAGTTCGGATTCCAATGTTTTTGATGTTTTTGGATTTTATGAATGTTTTTTGGATTTTCGCATGATTTTGACGATTTTGATATGGATATGTGTGACGATATCAGTGCTATGTTTGGGATTTTGCTGAAAACCAAGCTAAGGTTGATTGATCGGGTCAATGGATTGATGATGATGATAACATTGTTGAGGATGCACAATAATGCAAGGTTTTGAATGATCAGGATTGATTGGATTTGATTGATTAGGAGTGATGATGATAACATTGTTGAGGATGCACAACAATGCAAGGATAGTGTTAAGCAACACAAGGATTGAGAAAGATATCCCAAGATGATGATGGATTGATTGGATTCGATTTGATCAGGATTGATGATGATAATCATTGTTGAGGATGCACAACAATGAAAGGATAGTGTTAAGCAACACAAGGATATCCTGATGATTTCTTGATTGGATTTTGATTGATCATGATTGATGAAGCTTGGTTTGAAGCAAAAGATGTTTGGATGATTTGATGTGATGTTTGACGTGCAGCTTAGATGGGACTGATATCGATTGATGTTCAATGAAAGATGAAGACTGATAAGGAATGTCTTCTCGTCAAAATGTGCCATGGGCTAGTGATTCGGATTATGGATCACAAATGCTTTTGACCAATTTGATTTCATGTTTTCCAATGTTCGGATTGCCACATAAGTTGGAGGTCATAGACCAAGATTTATTCTCAAAGCAAGATGCCAATATCTGCCCCCAATGTCTAGCAATGTATGGAATGCAATGGGTGGATGCTCAAATAGGTGTATGGATGGATATGGATACGCAAAGGATGCCAAGGATTATCTTACGATAAGATAAGGTGTTTAGATAACAAAAGCTCTTTGGATAATGCTTCATGGCTCCGATAATGCTGCATAGGATAGGATCAATGAAAATGGCCCATGTCAAGATGTTTTACCATAAGCAAGCGTAAAGTGTGCCCCAAACTTTGTCAAGATCAAGATAACTTGCATGATGGACGTAGATGGATAAAGATGGATTGGATAAATGGCTTATGGATGGATGGATTTATTATGGATGAGATGGATGGAATGCTCAATTTATTACGGATGGGATGAGATGCTTTCAACTGAAGTGGCGCTTGTAGATGCTCGATTCTACTCATGACGCCTATTTGCCAGGTTTTCATCATGGTCTTGCCCAAAGCGCCCCATGCGGTTTTCACTAGAGGACAATTTTTCTCTTTACTATTTTCAATCCTTTTTCTAATTTTTTTTGGATTTTTCTATTTTTCTATTTTTTGTATTTTTCTAAAAGATTCATGCTGAACCACCTAGTGGTGTTGACGTAGATGCCCCTGTCATAATGTGCCATCGATATCTTGCTTGAAGAAGCTGCTTTGCTAAGATACGTGCACTTGAATGCAACTTTTGGGATTCTTGATCTGCTTCGTTGATACCAAGGTTAACTCTGTCTCTATGCGTACATCACAATAAATTACCTTCTGAATCCTTATGATGAAGGGTCATTGCCAATACACGATCAATGTAAGAATTGGATATTATGTGTGGAGGCATGAATGGAGTGTGCTTAGGTATAAGAGATGGATTGGTTGATAGTTTGAAACCTTTGACTCTCCAAACTTGGGAAGATGAGCAATGATGGGTGGATACAAAAGTGTGCGTGGAATTAGGACCAACTGCTTGATACACTTTGTATGTTGCTTGAAAAGCTTGCTTTTTCTTTTGGGGACATCTTTGATGGATACATTTCCCTTTTTGATTTTTTTCCATAGTTTCTTTGACTGATGGAGTTTGATAGGGATGATCTTTCTTTGTATTCTTTGGTATCCATATGTATTTGATTTGTCCATTATGCTTCTCAGCTCTTTTGCTTTGATAACATTCTTCGTACTTTGATTCAAATATTTCTTTTGACGTTGGTCCCAATTCGTGGATGAGGTGATGGGTGGATGGAGATTCATGGCGTGGCTGGTTGTAGTATTGACACTAGTTTCATCATAAGGATTCTTCGTGCTCCTATGTTGACGTTTGCTTGAGATGAAGTTTCCCCCAGTATGGTGGAAGTAGTACCTTCATGCTTTGATTTCTCTTGTTCCAAGAGCTCTTGTTCAATAAGTGTTCTCTGATAGATGACCACCATAGGTGACGTTCTTTCAATTTGCTATTCCGCTAACTCTGGATGTTCTATCTGACTTGTTTTGTTGAGCGGATAATGATGGATATCTTTATTCATGATGTCCTCAATATGAGTTTGGGACATATTTGATCCTAATGTTGACAACTCCGTTTGATTGCAGGAGTTAAGAATCTGCTCTTTTTGTGTAACAAAATCTTGTTCTAGATTAAGATCATCTACGTGCCCATCTGTAGAAAGCATCTCATGGGTAGATGGAGGAGTATGTGCTACATGGATATGATCATCTTGCATGGATAAGAGAGTGTTCATTAGATTATTGTAGTATCTTGAAGATACAAATTCTTGATCTTGATTAATTTCGGAGTTGCTTTCGACATGCTTTGGATCAAGTTCTTGACATGGGGCAGCTTCAAAGGATGGATTTCTTACAAAGGACTTTTGGATGTCAACATTAGGCATGGTCAAGTTCAAGGTTCCTTCAACATCTGTAACCATGAGGTCAAAGGGGATCAACATGTTTTGAAAATGACCATTGCTAGACCTTAGTGAAAGATTTTGATCTTGCTTTGGAATAACTTCTTGAGATATGTCCTCTAACTCATAAGGCAATGTAGAGACATTTTCAATATGATCATTGGTCAACGGATCATGCATTATGTCAATTGGATCAAATAGTCCTAACACTCCTTGAAAGAGATCACTAAAAAGTGGCTCTTGATGTATGGTGAGTTGATCATCGGATTGTGTAGATACATCCTCAATGTGCTCCTCAATGGAGAAGTTTTGATCATTGTTTTCGACAATTGCGATGGAGAGATTGTGAATGTCTTCGACCATAGCATCAAGTGATGTTGATATTTCTTGAATTGGCTCATTGTCAAGTTTTGTTGGTGGATTTTGATCGTGATTCAAAAGTGACTCTCGACATATGTCGATTTGATCATTGGATGAAGTAAACATGTGCTCAGTGATGGATTGATCTTGATCCTTGTTTTCAATAGTTGTCATCTTTTGTGTTTGTGCTCATGTTGGTTGGGTAGCTTGAGAGGCTTGGGAAACTTGAGAGGATTGTTGCACTTGTTGAGCTTGTGTTGCTTGTTGCATGGCTAGATATTGTTGGAATCCCTTTTGAAAAGCAGCTTGTAATGTCGTGTTGTATTGGTTTGATGTGGTGGAAGTTGGTGGTGGTGGGGGTGGTTGTGGATTTAGAATCATGTTGGATGTAGTGACAAGTGTTTGAGATACGCTCGGAGCGATCATGGTAGTGAGGGGTTGAGATGTGATGGGTGTGATAGTGGTGTTTGGAATGATTGCAGGGATAGTGATGGTTGGAATGAATGAGGTGATAGGTCCTTGGGAGACCGTATTTCGATTTGGGATCAATGTTGTTGTTTGATTAGATACCATCTATTGGTGTGATGTCGGTGGTATATTTGAAGGATTTGACATGATGGTTTGATTGACGTTAGGTGGATTGATTTGGATGGTATGATTGGTGTTAGGTAAAGGGGGAAGCCCTAAACCAAGGAATGATGTAGGTAATGGTGGTGGAGATTTCCCTTGGCGCAATGCCTCAACTATTTTGGAAAGTTTCGCAATTTGATCTCGCCAAATTTGATTTTGATCTTGGCTCACTTGAGATAGTTGATTTGGCTTTTGTTTAAGCGGATTTGGGATGCCTACTTGTGGTTTTTGAATGGGATTATGGGAAAATTGACTTTGGATAATGTTCTGATTTGGGATGATGTTCAGATTTGGCATGATAGGATGAACATTGTTGGTATTGGGAATCATTTTTCCAAAGTTTTCCAAGTTAGGATTCATGTTTCAAAAACTTTCACTTGGTACATCCACATCTGGTTTGTAGGGATTTGGTGGGATGATGTTGCTCGTTTGAAGACTCATGTATTGATTGTTCGATTGATGGATTTTTAGGTTTGGATTTAGATCTATGATTGGGAAATGTGTTCCAAACTTTGACTTGGGCATACTCACACTTGTTGTACCATTGACATTTTTCGAAGGCAATGATCCTATGCATGGACTTTGATAATTGATAGGCATTGCAAGGCTTTGAAAATTCAACTGATTTGGATTACCTAAGATGTATGGATCAAGTTTATATTCCATGTTCTTCTTGTGTTTTGACCTTGTAGCAAAAGTGACCTCTAAGGTTCTTAGGACCAATGACGATATGGAGGATGAAATGTGTAAATGATATGAGTGTTGAACATTTAGGGACTTTGGATCAATGCTAGACTTTGGGTTTGATTTTGATTGGTTGATTTGGATGATGAACTTGTAAACCCTAAGATGTAAGATGTTATCTTAGGATGAACTTGTTCAAAGGATTGCTTATTTAACTAGAGGTATGAGAAAGGATGCATTCCCATACACCTAACTAAACAAGGTGAATTTGATGATGATTTAAGGATGTACCCAAGTCTAGAATGATGTTTTCAAAAACTCTAAAGTTGTTTGGATGGATGAATTTTGATAAATGGTTGAGTTGGATGAAATGTTTGATTTGATCCTAAGAGACTTAGAGAGACTTTGTTTACTAGGCCAAGGTATTGAAGAACACACTTTTCTCTAAGAGCAATCAAAAGACCAATATGACCAAAAGATATCAAGCACATGTGTGGGGTCCAATTTGTTATCTTTGCTTAATGAGTTCTTTTTACCAAAAACACACTTCTTGATTATGTTTCAAACTGAATGTCCAATGTCACAACTTTTTTTTGTCCCACAAAAGTGCTATGTGGAAGTTCCAAGAAATCAGGACAAGGGTTGCCTAATGTTGACCTTTGTAAGAGCAAATTAAGATGTAAACCCAATTACTTAGGAACCTCTAAGGACATAATCCCAAGGGTAAGCAATAGTTCTTGGGCTTTGTCAAAGGTATTTTCTCTAACTAAGGGGTTTGAAATTATGATGATGATGTTAAATGATGGTTTTCCAATGTTTTCGATAAACACACTATGTTTTCAAACAAGCAATGTAACATCCTAGCTTAATGGGTACGTTTTTCTTAGTGGGCTTGCCTCATGCCCTTCATAGAAGAGATGATTTTACATGCAACCAAGGAAAAATATAGAGGTATGATGAAATCCTAACCTCTATATCTCAACCAAGATCAGACATGGCAAGTAACTTCTTGGAATCAAAGTTCCAATGCACCACTTTGATAAACTCGCTCAATGGATAAATAGGCCACTACAAAAAAAGGGTACTAGTTCAGACTTTCCGTTCGTGGAGATTGACCCATATGGCAAGAGTCCCCTTTCGGATCCATCTTGTCAGAGCCAACTGCGTGATAATGGCGTTTAACCAATACCCACATTTATATCCCGGCTGGAAATACTCTTGGCTTTAGAGTGTTACCGGTTGAGTCGTTCCCTTGGGTGAGTACTTTTTCCCCAAGGCAAGCCCTCTAAGATAAACAAAAGCAAGCAAAGACACAATTTGTAACTCGATCGATCTTTGATGGCACAAAGAAAGAGAATGTACGTGAAAATGCCCCTACTCACACTCGCACAAGATGTTCAATTTTTAAGCCCAAATTGAAGTGTTTCAAAGCAATGCATTTTGAGTGTTTCTCTTGCACCCTAGATCGCACGAAGCACAAGGGGAGAGGATACACATTCAAAATGCACGCAAGACAAAATCACAATTCAAGCACTTGTTCATTTTATAGCCTTCAAAGCAATTGTGAGTTCATTTTAAGCACCAAAAATCAAATGTGAAGTTTGCTTGTTCAATTTTAGTCCAAAAGTAAAAAAACTAGTCAATTTCTAACATTCGATTTTAGGCCAAATTTGCAAACAAACAATGAATTAGTTGGCTTAAAATAGAAAATTAAAACATGAAATGGAAGCCTTCAAGCATTAAAAAATGCTTTTTGAATTTCAAGTTTGATGCTCAGTTTTGTTTTACTCCAATCTTGCTTGCTTTTGCTTGATTTCCTACATTTGATTCCAATGTAAACTTTGACATTTATGCAAATCCCCCTACAAACAGTGCAATGTAAGGTTTTAGAAAATCATATTTGATTTAAAGAATCAATGATGCATATAGCATTATAAAAATAGAATAAAATCAAACTTGTCATACAAAGCCATCACATGGAAGATACAAAGTTGTTAGTAAACCTTTATACTAATTTGAATTTCACTTGAACTGATTGCATTTCAACCACCAATATAAAATAATATTCAATGTTACTGTTCATAAAGTTAGATTTCCCCCAAATCCACCACTTGTTAAAATGATAATCAATTCCTCATTATACAAGCCAAATACCTGGAGGCTAAATTTGTCAAAAGAAGTAAAGAAAGCATGGCGTTGACTGTATTAAGATCATATTGTTACAACGTTGGGGATCCGGTTGTTGATGGATTATCTCAAGAAAAATGAGCTTTGAATGATATTAATATGACTTTGTGTGGGGGAAATCATGAATTTGGTAGGCAGACTGGTACATAAGTGATGGTAACATAGGTTTTCAATAAGCCATTAAGCTAACGTCAAATAGATATGAAGGAAATTTTATGCAAAGTCAAGCTATTTATGGCAAAGGATGAGAGCACTCATGAATTTCAACAGGTCTATAGAGAACTTGTCATTCGAACGCTATATTCATTTGGCAAACATTAATGGCATAAGATATGAATTCAAACATTTAATGGGTACTTCTTTGAGCTGCATGTAGAGACTGCGCCAGCATAAGGGAGGCGTGTCCTGCAGGTTAGAGACTATGCCAACATCAGCATCAGGGAGGCGTATCTTGCAGGTTAGAGCTGGAAGATTTGAAAAATCTTAGCACAAGATACAACACCATTCAACATTTAAGATAATAGATCAGTCATTTCTATTAGTTATCAGAGAATTGATTACAGACAATAGCATATCCAAATAGAGATAACCTGATTGTATGAGCAAGATTTGACTCCCCAAGAAAGAGAATAATTGCATATGACAACATGACAAAATAAATGTACCTTCAGGCACATATATCTACATTGGTCTGAGGAATTTCAAGGCTCATCCAACTGCCTTCTTGCATTATGAGTGGCAGGAATAATTTATGTTTATAAAAAAAAATGAATATGCCACCGACCCTTGGCTCACAAGTCACTTACCTTCAGACATGGTTGATGACATGAGAAATGCAAGTACGAGTTGTTCATGGAGTGCTTCAGGAAGGTGAAAAAGATTAGGAGGCTAAATTTCTCGGCAGGGATCCCACCATCCTCTTCTTTGTTTTGAATTTTCAGCGATGAATTTCATGTTTTACTTAATGTAAGAAGAAATCTACAACACTTATCTACGTATCACTTCTCCAATCTGGCGAGTAGCTACACAGTCATGTAGGATGAACCTGCTTGGTAATTGATAGATGTCCACCACTTGTTCCAATGATTTCCCGTCATGTATGTCAACATGAAGAGCACACGCTCTGCCTCGCCTAGCATAGTGAAGCACTCAATTCTGTAGAAGTCGAGGGCCTATCTTTATCTTACTGGCTCAGCCTCCCAAGCATAAATGAATGTTGTCCAGGGGCTCACCACACATCCCTGACCAGTGCATGAATTTATTTGTAGAGAATCACAAACTTTACAGTAGTGGCACAGGCTGAAGCATATCTTTATATGTCCCCTGGATTCGTAGAGATATTCACATTGACTGATGTAGCATATGTTTGTATTTGCAGCAGAAGCATATTTCAATCTTCTCTATATTTCAAACGGTGCGTAGTAACATAAAAGGCCATAAAAGAATTTTTGATATTTTAATCTGCAAACACAAACAGAGCAGTTAAATAGGCGTGTAAAGATTGATGAAGGGAACAAAGGCTACTTATTCTTGGCTCGCATCGATCAAGGGCTCAATATTAAACTCTTTTCAACAGCTGGGAGAGTAGGCACAAAAAATGGTGTATACTTTCAACCAAAAGCTATTGACAGGTGTGTAAACTGCTTGATAGAATGCTTGTAGAATGCGCAAGCAAAGGCAAGACGTGCAAGTTGCAGAAGCTTATATCAAACAAAATGACCACTGTAGAAAACATTGTCTACAAGTTCTTGCATTTGGATTTTAGAACAGAACTAAATACACTGGACATTTAAAGCTTTTCATCACCATACGTGGAGACCTTTTCCTGCATGGGCTTCATTCACTTAACATCCAAACTGTTTCTCATTCATCTACCGAGAAAGCCGTGTAGGGGTGTGGGTTGGAGAATTATAGTTGGAACAGTTCATAGCTCACCGACTCTGGTTAATGGATTGATTTGAAAGATATGTCAGCAAAATAATGTCTCCTCTATCCTTGTGCATAGAAGGGATGATGGTAAATCTGCAAAATATCTGCAATGAATGGAAATATCTACAAGAAAGATACGCACTCATACCAAACTTAGAAGATATACCGCAAAATGAATAAATCCCAAACTAAAAAAGATATATGCGAAAGATACGAATCTTTATAGACGCTCCAGATCAATACATAACATCCATCAGATTTAAAATGTCAAAAACAATTTGATGTTGCATTTGGCACTATAGGCATTTGATAATGAGGGCGTGGGCAAAGGAAATGCCTTCTGGTCTAGACAAACTCGTGAGGGATTTGGTAGAGAAGACAAACCTTTCTTCCCTTCATGTTGAATGCCAGTTCACATGGATTCTCTAACCAGGAGGCAAATATTAGGCATGCTTACTGTAGAGTAAACTTCTTTCAAAAAAAGATGTTCACCTTGCAAGTAAAAGTGAAATTTTGGAGCGTGTGCACTTGGCAATACAAAAAATTGTAGAACTTATGCCAACTGCTGCTTTAAGACTGCAACCAATAATCCTCCAAAGGATGCCTCATGGAACTATTCATAAAGATTGGAATGCTTTGTATGTGGAAAACATGCTTAGGGTGGAAAGTAGTACATTTGGAGAAATCATTGGTAGCAGGATACTTATGGCAGTTTTAAAAAGAAAAATAACAGATTGTGCCCCAGGTTACTCAATAGAATCTCCAGGCTAATGCAACAGGTAAAGATGCACCTTTGTTACAGCAGATGTCAGAGAATGAAGAATAGAAAATTGCCTACAGTTTAACTATGATGGAGCATAGTAAAAACACAGGCATATAGTATCAGCATAATGTGTACCAATATGTAGTAAAAATGTCTCCACAAGAGAACAGGTGATAGCTACCGGATAAATCTAATCACTACAAAAAAAAGGTTTTGAGATAGCCATATACTTTGAAACAAACAAAATCCTATCTACCAGGTCAAGCTCCATGCCAATCTGATATGTTATCACCTCATTTTTAGATTAAATCAACAAAGGTCTACTGTAAATCTAAGTGTAAACAATAGTTTAAAACATAAAGGCCTATGCGTTTAGAGTCTGTAAACAATAGAATTTGTGTTTGGAGATTTTCAATGCAACACTCATACATTTTCATTATTCATCAACACATTTCATGTCATTCTTATTAGCAACTTCACTGCTTTTTCATTGAACCACAAGCGCAAGTTTAAGTAAGGCAACGTGAAAACATTTAAAGTGGCAGAAGCAACAACTACTAGACTAGGCGTCACCATGCAAATGTTTTTTCAAATGCCTACAACATAAGTTTGTCCTTTCAATTTAATTAAAACAAACAAAAAGCCCTCCTTCTAGCGCCATTTTGTGGATGCTAAAATCTGCAAAATGTTAGTTTAAAATAAAGCAACATTTCAACATCCCTATGGAATAATAAGCCATGTTAATCATGCCATAAATGAAACAAGGGAAACCAAATAAAAGCATACAAAAACATGACATTAAACCTATCCCATAGTGGATTGGTGTCACATGTGCTAGTGACCCTTTCCCAATCCTTGATTGATAAGCTAGTGATGAAATTGCTATTGATATGGAGATGCTAAGTAGACAAGATCAAATCTCAAATGAAGAGAGTGACCTTGCAAGAGATTGTGGAGAGATGGTGAAGGGTTTGATAAGAGATGAAGCCTCTATTTTATGATTTTCAAAATGCTATGTTGAAAATTTAACAGGGACAAAGATCGCCCACAAGATAAGGCCAATTTGTCAAGAGATGATAGGCCAATGGTTAAAGTAAGATTTGGGAAGAGTGCCCATGAGAGGAAAATTCAAATCTCAAATTTGGAGAGTGCAAATGCCAAGTGGGGACAAGAAAATAAAACAATAAATGCAATGTTGGAGGGACAAATCAACTTGCCTTTGAATTCAAAATTGAGGGAATATTCCCCATAAATGCCATGTTGATGGAAAATCTTGGATTTAATAAATCAATAAATTGATTTATATGTGCAAGTGGAGATATCTAGAGAATGCAAGCGGGTGAGATTAGCATTAGATCAGGATTAGATTAAATAGATGATGATTAGGATGATTTGACCAATTTGACTTGATTTAGGGATTTAAATCAAATCAAAGGGAGATGAATGATGATCTGAGATTTAATTAAATAAATGATTGATTTATTTAATTAAAGAGATGATGATAGGATCAAGTTTGATTTATTTGATTTAAGCTGATGACTTTAGGAGATTGATAAATAAACTTGATTTATTTTCCAAATGGATGAATATGGCCTAGTTGAATGCATTATGTCAATTTGACGTGTCTACAGTATCCATTGCTTCTTTCTTTCTTCAACCATCACACCTAATGGTAAATTCCTTATCACATCTTTTGTATATAGGAAATGGTGGTAGAATCCAGACCTATTTATGCTCTTT
>VDFB02282160.1:0-43820 GCA_007258455.2 Sequoia sempervirens | reverse complement strand
CTTCTCATTTTATCCCAACACATCTTTTTCAGAATGATTCCTTAATCCACATAACTTACAAGGATATAGATCCCAACAAAATTCCTTTTCATGTCCATGCCTATTGCAATGTGAACAATACATACCTTTTCTTATCTGATTCAAACTTACAATAACATTCTTACCTCTGTCATATCCAAGGCCTTCACTTTTGGGTTTCATTATTGGTTCAATAGGTTTAATAATTCCTTGTTGATGCTTTCCTAATCCTTTTCCTTCATATCCCATTCTTTGCATGATTTTGAAACCAATACCATCACCAACAATTATAGGCTTCGTTAAATTGCTATCTTCAACTTCACCTTCTAAAGAAACTTTTGCAACATCACACAAATCATTAGTATCACAAGAAACATCACAAAATTCAGGCTTAGATCTCATATTGTCATTATCCTTCTAGAATTCTATAAGTGATTGATCCAACTAATTAACATGTTCCTTCAAGCCAGATATTTCGTGCTTCTATAAATTGTTCTCCTTGTTCAAATCTTTCAAAATTTCCTCTAGATCTCTATTCCTCTTTTCCACCTTGACAAACAACTTGAATCCTTTAGCAAATTTATTTTCAACATCCTCAAACATATCCATCTATCCTTCTAGTTCTTCATTTCTCTTTCTTAAAATTTTTAGTTCTTCTTCAAGAGCATCGTACTTGTCTCCTCCTAGTTCATTCATCCTCTCCATCAATTTTTAATTAAACTTCTTGATTTCACACAATTCTTCCTCCAAATTATCCCTTTCACATATTAGGTTTTCATTTTCCTTCTCCATCCTCTTCCCAATCTTCCCCATTGATACAAATCAGATAAATAACTAAACTCAAATGCTCACCCAAATCTTTCTTGCCTCAATCTTTCTTCTAGGGTTTCACACTTCTTTCAACATTGTCATCCTTCCCAACAGATTCATAACCAACAATAGACTCACAACCAACTCTAATACCATTTAATGTAGTCAAAGTAGGAGGATCTAATTAAGGACTGTCCAGCCTTGTAGCCTAAATTACTAACTCCATGACATCAATGCTAATAGTGTCTGGTAACTAATTTCAGCTCCTCACCCTCTAGCAATCAAATACAGTAATGTAATACTCTGCAACTTCACTGTCAACTACCTCAATTGTTTTGAATGCTTATGGATTCCCCTGCATCAACAATGAACAAGACCTTGCTTAAAAGCATTCATATTTTCATGTGATAATATTTTTTTGTTACAATACTCACCTACTCCTTCACTTTAATTGTTGCACGTTCATTGGTTACATAGCATATGTGATAAGGGTATGTGCAGGATCATGACATGCCAAAAACTTGCGATATGATGGGTATGTGGCTGATGACTCTTTTTTCACCCAAATTTGATAAAAAGAAAAGGGTTTTTAAAAGAGATTCTTAGTTTTCCACCAATATTTATGCTCTACTTTGAATTTAATAAATAATTACTATTCATTCTCTATTTGAATTACAACTATAGTCCTAATTGATGGGCTAATTGAAAAACATCTATAGCTTTCAAACAGTCTCACATTTTTTGAATCCAAAACATGCGTCACATTTTATGCTTCGCATAATATAGTCCTATTAAAAAAAGAAAATTGAATTTCATGAAGTTTTGACCAAGTTAAGGTGGTCATATATTTTTATATTTTTTAAAAGTTGTAATAGAAAATTCATAATTAATTATTTATTTGGAAAAAAATTAAAAAAATATGCATCACATCGAGACATGAGTCCTCTTCTTATATCTAAAATATTATAAAAAAATATTATAATTTTATTGTTATTGTTAATTGATAGGGCACTACTTCTTATGTTTTCCCTAAAATTTAAGTACTATTGAAAGAAATTTCAAATTTTCACTAAATAGTTTTTTCTTCTTTTTAAAATAAACCTAGTAGTCTAGAAACTACATTCAATTTTCTACAGATTCTATTTTTACATATTTTTGAAATAATATAGATAACTTATTCAAATTTTTACATCAAGTTTCCTAACTCTAATTTTTCCAAATTTTTTGCCACTTAAGGGCCTATTTTTTCCATGATGATCCTTAACAAACCCATCTATTGTACCTATTTGTTAACATGGCCCTTGTAATAGTGACCAATATACTTGAAAATTATGGTTTATCTCTTCTCCTATTTGTTTGAGTACCTATCAATTTTTCATTTTCCTTTAAGTAAATTAGGAAAATAGAGTGACATTATATATTGTGGCAAATATTTAATCAAGGGATGCATGTTGTGTGAGTTTTGGTAGTGGCCTGGTAAGTACTGAAATAGTGAATGCATGTTTAATGCATTAAATGAAAACTTTGTGATATGTGTTGGATAGCTGGCATGAACACAAGCAAAGAATTCATAGTTAATTCATGAAATATGAGGTGAGTGTTGGGGTATGTGCAGGATCATCATGGAAAAAATAGGCCTTTAAGTGGCAAAAATTTTAGAAAAATTAGAGTTAGGCAACTTGATGTAAAAATTTGAATAAGTTATCTATATTATTTCAAAAGTATGTAAGAATAGAATATGTAGAAAATTGAATGTAGTTTCTAAATTACTAGGTTTATTTTAAAAAAAATCTATTTGGTGAAAATTTGAAATTTCAATGCAGTAGTACTTAAATTTCAGGGAAAAAATAAGAAGTAGGTGTCTGTCTACCACCCTAACCACAATAAAATGATAATATTTTTTTATAAGATTTTAGATATAAGTAGAGGAATCATGTCTAGATGTGATGCATATTTTTTTGTAATTTTTTTCCAAGTAAATAATTAATTATGAATTTTTATTACAACTTTTAAAAAATATAAAAACTCATATGTCTAACCACCTTAACTTGGTCAAAACTTAATGAAATTCAATTTTATTTTTTAATCCTATAGTATATGAAGCATAGAATGTGAAGCATGTTTTGATTCAAAAATTGTGATACCTTTGAAAGCTATAGATTTTTTCAATCAGCCTATCAATCAAAACTTTAGTCATAATTTGAATAGAAAATAAATAATAATTATTTATTAAATTCAAAGTAAAGCACAATTTATATTGGTGGAAAGCTAATAATCTCCTTTAAAACCCTTTTCATTTCATCAATTTTGGGCAAAAACAAAGTTGTCAGCCACATACCCTACACATACCCATCATATCAGCACTTTTTGGCCCATCATGATCTTGCACATACCTATTGGTTTTTTCTTATTGTTTGTTGACAATCCTGCATTTCTTTGGCTATGGGTTGCCATCTTTGGCATTTTTCATTCTGTGCAATGCTTGAACAAGGAAGGAGCTGTATGAATGGCGTGCAACTGGTGAGTGGCTCATCTATTTATTTTTGATACTTGATAACTAGAAGTGTTAGAGGGGAAACTAAATGGTTTGAGCAAGGTCTTTTGGACCATGGGTGAGAGATGTGTTGGAGGGTTAGTAAACATGTAGTGAATGCATAGTTAATTAATGAAATCTTATGTGATTTCTAGGTTTTTTTTTATACTTATTCTCATTTTCCTATTGTTTGTTCAAAAACTTGTAGGTTTTTTAGTGCTTGGTTGCAATTTTGCATGTTTGTTATTCTGTAAAAGTGCATTGTTGGTGAATGGCTTGAATTATCATAAATAGATGGAAAAATCACTTACCACTAGTCTATTGTTCCAAGGATTAAGAACAAAGAGAGCTAAAAAAACACAATATTTTCAAAAAACAATAAACAAATAAGAATTAGCACAAATTAAAGTTGGAGTAGTTGCCAAATATTTCATGAATTAACTATGCATTTAGTGCCTGCATACCGAATACTTCTTTAACATATCTCACATTATTTTCATTCAATGGATTAAACATGTATTCATTTCTTCATGATTAAATATTTTCCAGAATATATAATGCCCCCTTACTTTTCTAATTTACCTAAATGAAAATGAATAATAGACCTACTCCAACCAACTATGGGAAAAACATGAAAATACTTCAAACAATACAATTTGGTTGGACATGAGAAGTTTAAGAACAACAAGCAACTATTTCAAAAGAAAATTCAACAAATGCAATTTTAAGCCTGCTTATCAACATAAACTTTAACATTTGCAATAGTGAAACATGAACCAAAAAATCAATGATAAAATTTTCAAAAAAATTGACCAATGCCATAAATTTCTACAAGCATTCAAACATTAAATAAAAAATTTGTGAGCTTTGCTGAAAGGATAGCACCTAGGTAGTAAACACATAGTTAATGCATTGGATGCCTCCATAGTCAATAAGACATTGCTCAAAGCATATGTCATTTATTGTAGCCACTTTCCTTGTTAGCTCTTGTAACAACAAGCAATATTTCTAGTTATCAAGTATCATAAACACATAGACAAGCTAGTCACTAGCAATACACTTTTACAAAATAATGCACATGGAAAAGTGCAACCAAGAGCGAAAAACACACAAGCTTTTAAACAAACAATAAAGAAACAAGAGTAAGTAGAAAGAAAACCCAACACAAACTGGAAATAATTTCATTGCAAAATCCATATACCAAGCTCTAATTCACATTTATAGAAATTCTATTGAGAACAATCTAGATAAACCAAAAGGCTTATTAACTATGTATACAGGTAAAGCAACTTACAACTTAGGTGGAGTTACATTACATTCAACATTTCACATATCATTTAATACATCAGATTTTTTGCACTTAGCATCTCAAGCATTGGACAATATGTCCAAGCACTATGATCAATTGCTTGTGCTCCCTATAGACAAAATCTCACTAGTAGGTTCAACATTTCTATGCTCCATTCACAGATGACTATGAGACATAATGCAAATGTATAGAATGTACTTTGGAAGTTACCTTTATACAATCTTCTCTAGTGATCTCTACCAAGTGCAACCTTCCCTTTACTCCATTGTGGTTTATGAGCTTTGTTGATACACTGATAGCTACTCAAGCAATAAACACATAGTTAATTCTTTCAATGCACCCACAGTTGACATGACCTTTTTTAAACCATTTAATAGTAGATAACATATGCTATGTAACAAAGTTAGATGGGATAGTTGGAGCTAAAGAGTAGGTTTCTATTGTAATAATTTCAATTACAATTCAGAGATAATAAATACCTTATCTTTTTTTCTATTGGTTGGAGCAGGTCTATTATTCATTTTTGTTAAAGTAAATTATGAAAATAGGAGAATATTATATATTTTACAAATATTTAATTACTGAATGCAAATTGTCTTAGCTTTGGTGGTGGGGTGGTACATACTAAAGTATTCAATACTTGTTTAATGCATTAAATAGTATGACTAGAGATTTAGAAACAATATTCTATTAGACGCGGGTATGTGCAAGATCATCATGGAAAAAATAGGCCCTTAAGTGGCAAAAAATTTAGAAAAATCAGAGTTAGGCAACTTGACTTAAAAATTTGAATAAGTTATCTATATTATTTAAAAAATATGTAAGAATAGAATTTGTAGCAAATTGAATTTAGTTTCTAAAATTACAAAGGTTTTTAAAATAAAAATCTGTTGGTGAAAATTTGAAATTTCAATGCTGATGGTACTTTAAATTTTAGGAAAAATAAAGTGGAGTGTTTGTAGAATACCCTAACCACAATAAAATGATATGTTTTATAATATTTATATATAAGTAGAGGACTCATGTCCCAATGTGATGCATAATTTTTTGTAATTTTTTTCCAAGTAAAATAATTAATTATGAATTGTTTATTACAACTTTTAAAATATAAAAACTTCGTATGTCGACTACCATGCTTGGTCAAACTTCATGAAATTCATTTTTCTTTTTTAATCCTATAGTGTGACATAGAATGTGGCCGCATGTTTGTATTAAAAATGTGACCCCCATTTAGAAATCTATAGGTGTTTTTTTTAATCAGCCTATCAATCGGGGACTTTTAGTCACTTAATTTGAATAAGAAAATGAATAATAATTACTTGGTAGAGATTCAAAGTAAGAGGGAATAATTATGATAGGTGGAAGGCGAGAAATCTCCTTTAAAACCTTTCATTTCATCAATTTTGGTAAAAAAACAAGTCATCAGCCACATACCCATCATATTGCCACTTTTTGGCCCATCATTATCCTGCACATACCAATGCACAAAGTAATAAAATTTATTTGTGTTAATTTTCATGTGTTTATTGTCTATTTGGAAACTTGTGTTTTTTTAGCTCTAGATTCCCCTGTTCCATTTTTGCTAAGTCTATGAGGCCCTTCAATCATGGAGAAGCTATACAGTTTTCTTTGAGCGATTTTCCCAAATAAGAATAGTTTTTTATGGCTAAAATCCCATCATCATCAGTCAATGTCATCTGTGAATATCAACAAATCTTGAAAAATATGTATTTAATGCCTAAATGTTTAGATTATCAAATGAATTGAAGCATATAAGCATAAACCCAAAGAAACTACAAAGTATAATGAAAGAAAACATAGATAAAATGATTATACTAGTTAATTTCCTAAATTTTTAGATGATTAAAACAAAACATCACTTTTCAATATGTATTTAATGCCTAAATGTTTAGATTATCTTCCAAATGCCATCCCTCCAAAATCCTTCATCCACCATATCAAGTTTGGAAAATAAAAAGTGATTCATCTAAATGTCCAAACAACCTTTCCACATCTACCATCATCCGTGATAATCCTATATCTCGTCTAAAGTTTAAAAATCCCACGTCACACATCCGTCACATCTTGGCAACAAATCTTTACTATAAGGACTCTCATGGCACTCTATCATGATGTGTGTATTCTAATAAGGCCAACTCTAGTATGAGAAAGGATCACAATGACATCAATCAGTTGTATGCAAGCGCTATGATCCTGACAAGACAACTCCTTCAGCAAGGTCATTATTGGCATATCATGGCACCAATCTCTACATCGGCACCATCAGTGGATTCATAATAGTCAGTGATTATCTAAAGCATCCAGGCTATCCACAAAATCAAAAATACAAAAAAAATTGAAAAATATAAAACATCGTCACCCTAATGAAAACCTAGCAAACAGGCATCTTGGTGACACCAAAAAAATCAAAAAGTCAAGAAAAAAGTAAAGAGAAAAATTTCATCCAATGGTGAAAACCTGGCAAACAGGCGCCCTGGATAAGTATCGTGATGAAAACTTGGCAAACAAGCGTCATATGTAAAATAAATCATCTATGTGGACTCTTACACTTGGGGGGCAAGTCGTCTCATCTCCTAGGCCTCCCTCTTGGCATTGTAATCTGACCATTTAATCCATATCATTCCCACCTATCTTGGTCTTGACGTAAAACTGGCACACATAAATCATGTTTTGGGAAAACTTTTGACATGCTTATCCTTTGGTCATACATTATCTGTGAAATGTCATGTCATTACTTTCACAACCTCATTATCCTTATGGGACATAGTCCTTGAATATCATATGAGAATTCCCTTAGTCTCATGTGTCCTATCTTTTACCAAGGCCACCTCTCATCCTTTCATGTATGTCACCTATATTGGCTTCCCCTTGTCAAAATGTCTAACGATGCTCCATAATCCCATTTAGTCCTAACCAAGTCATTCCAAATGCAATGAGTCTAATTCATACAAGCACATTATCCAAAACATTAATTGGCTTTGTACCTGGCCTGGCTGCAGACCTCGATACTTTTGTCACATTATTGTCGTCCTCACGTTGTTTTGGGATGCATCCTTCCCACGTCAAACAACATTGTCATCACTTGTCAATTGGTATTCAACTTGACTAGGAGCACAATGATGTTTGTCCTTGGATTCTCATGTGTAGGAATCAGTCACATGCATTTGTCATGATCCTCTTAAACCATTCAAAAAAGACAAAAACATCATAAAAGTCCTAAAAAAGACAAAAATATTACAAAAAGTCATGAAAAAAGACAAACATTACAAAAAGTCCTCAAAAAAAAGACAAAAACATCACAAAATGTCCTAAAGAAAGACTAAAAAAATTATAAAACGTCCTGAAGAAAGACCTAAAAAATAAAAAAATTCCCCGAAGAAACCACAACAAACGTCAAAACTGCTTAAAGAACGTGAAACAAAGTCACATTTCCACATGTCCGTCATTTTAGTCAAGTATTTTTCATTTGTCTAAAATACGTTGTCTCTGCACATTTGCTACGTAGGCAAGGCTCTTTTTTGAGTCCCCGAGACATTAGGTCAGTCCTTTTACATTTGTCAAAATAAAATCATGATGCAATCTTTGTTCATCAAGACAAATTCATTGGTCATGTCGAACTACGAGGTCTCTGAGTGCATGACGTAGGCAAGGCCATTTGTCGATGAGCCCCTGAGGCTGAACTAGGTCAGTCCATTAGGGTTCAGGGCACTACACTGACACACATGTCAAAAGTCTTCAAGTCAAGAAAAATCATTTTCCAGATGGAAAAGTTCCTAAAACAAAGTGAAACAATCATTTATTCAAACATGACAATCACATTAGCATGTCAAAGATATCGACATATAGTTAACACAAGTCAAACTTTGGTCAAACTCAGTCAAAACAAGTCAAAATTGTCACAACCAGTCAAATTGTATACTCTTGGTTATTCTTTCAGATGAGTCCTTCTGAACAATAGCCTTTGTCATTTATGCCTTAGGATGTGTCCTTCCAAGGCATCGTCATTTGACTTTTTTTTGAGGAATCCTTTTGACATTTAAGGATCACTCCTCTTGACATCAGTATTCTTCAGATGTGTCCTTCTGAAGAAGAATCTCTCTTATTCATGCCTTAGGATGTGTCCTTCCTAGGCATTGTCATTGTCATCCAACATTTTTTAGGGATTCCTTTTTACATTTAGGGATCAATTCTCTCGACATCGACATTATTTAGGATGTGTCCTTCCTGAATTTGGCAATCTTTGACATTCATCATCTTGGCATCGTCAAAACCTTGACACCCTAGCATCTCGACATCATTAGACCTGACATCTTGACATTAAGACACTTGGCATCCAAACACACTTGGGAAACACTTGGCACTTGTCTTTTGGTTTTCATCATGTTACTAGTTTTTTAGCGAGAACCTAACAACCGGATTTAGAAAAGCAATGACGTATCATGAATTTCTTATCTTGTCTTTTGGCTTTCATCATGTTACTAGTTTTTCAGCAAGATCTTGATAATAGGATTTAGAAAAGCAGTGACGTATCATGATTGTCTTATCTTGTTTTTTGGCTTTCATCATGTTACTAGTTTTTCAGCAAGATCCTGACAACAGGATTTAGAAAAGCATTGACATATCATGATTGTCTTATCTTGTCTTTGGATTATTTTTATTTTTTTAATTATTCTTTTTTATCATGTTACTAGTTTTTCAGCGAGATCCCAACAATAGGATTTAGAGAAGCATCGACATATCATGACATTTGTCTTGTCTCTTGACACGCATGCTACTAGTTTCTTAGCGATGTCCTAATTTCGGGATTTAGAAAAATAATAGTGTATCATGATAATGGCTTTATTGTTGTATTTTGACAATCATGGTTCTAGTTTCTCAAGGATGTCCTCGAAATAGGATTTAGAGAAGCAACGACATTTCATGATTTTCCCTTTTTGTCCTTTTTAATGGAGGTTGATTATGACAAAAAGACTGGGGCAACACCACTCTTAGTATGAGTAATGAACATCCTTGTCTATGAATGTTTGTCTTATGTGATGGTACGACCTTGCACACCTTGATTTATGTCATATCATGGTGTTTTTTGGCCATCACAACAATCTTCCCAGTGATGATTAAGAGCAATAAATATAAAAAGTCCTATAGTAATGTTTTGAAGGATTTGGTCTAGGAACTAACATACATCTTCTTTAGTCTTGTCATCTTCTCTCACCCATCTCATATAGGCATTGCATCCATATCATCATCCATATCTTTTGCACTAGCATTTCTTTGTCTCTTCATATTCTAGTCTTCTCACCAAATTCGAGAGCACACTCGTGTTCTTAGAACTCGTCTATCGTCTCGAGGGGGCATACTGCTACCTCCCTCATCATTCTTTCTCATCCTATTTTGCACTGGGGCCTATTTTTGACTTAGTTTCTTTGTCACAATGCGACATGCTACATTATGACAAAGAGGGGAAAAATGTAGACACATAAAAATGACCTAGGCCTGCAAGCTTCCTTTTTACCACTTTCATCCTAGCATAATTATCACATTTAATTATGTCCTTGGTCCACATTCGACTATTGATTAAATAATTTATAATTATTTAATTAATTCATGTCTTTTTATTCTTCATGATTATTAAATAAATAAATTTTAATTATTTACTAAGTACGTCATTAATTGTCTAAGTCCTCCCTTAATTAAATAAATTTCTTAATTTATTTAGTTACACTTCTTCATTTATTTCTTCTTGATTATTAAATAAATGAATGCCGTTTATTTATTTAATATGTCACTAATTCTCATAATTAAATGAATTTATGGATTTATTTAATTAATTGATCTTATCTTCTAAATTAAACAATTATCTTTAATTATTTAATTGTCAAAATTAATATTCATCTCATTTTAAATAGATGAAATTATTTAAAATGTCATCACATTGTTAAGCAACAGTCCATTTTGGTAAATAATCTGAAAATCGATTATTTATTATCTCACAAAATCCATATTTTGAATTAATTTAATTCAAAATGGTAATATTCCTCCAAAAATCAAGTAATCAGGAAAATTCTTGATTTTTCAAATTTGATCTTTAGTTCAACTCTTATCTACTTGATTTTTTGAATCTCACAAATCGGGCAGTCTTTATCTTCTTTATTTTCAAAAATCTATATTTTCTATTTAATTATCTCATTTATTTTCCATCGTCGATTTAATCTTCTTAAATGACATCTCGACCACTTGTTTAAGGATTTTTCCCTAACCCTGATTAGGGATTATCAAATTTAATCTTGTCCTCTGATTTTAGGTCTCTGTCAAAAGTCGATCTCGTCCGTCCATTCAAAATGGCATTTTCTATAAAATGCTATTTTACTCTCATTTTTAGATTACACAATGACATACTTAGAGATTTTACAAACATTGCAGCATTTATTATCTTATTCCACTTAGTTTTGGCATATTTAGGCATATTGGTTTCGATCATATTGTCATAGGCATAGGAATTTAGATTCAAATCCTTCAAAGCTTGTGTAGGACTTCGTCAAATATTGCTCACACATTCGATCTGAGGGCAACACGTTAATCAACAAGTTAGAAGGTGTTACAAAAGTGAACCATGGAGGTCTCGGTGATTGCCTAGTATAATCATTTTGTTTAAGTTTACTTCCATTGTATTTTGTAATTTCTTTGGGTTTCTTAATTTGTATTTATTTTCTAACCTTAATATAACCTGAATTTAAACCCTTAGTTATAGTACACTTAGGCCTTACAACAGTAAATAATACTTCTAGTAGCAATACAACAAAAGTTTTGATACATATGAAATTGTTTTGTTTTAGTGTCAGGCATAGTAGACAAATCAAAATTACAAAAGGGAAAAATAAATAGCTTGGTTCAAACATAACCACTATTCATTTTTGTTTAAGAAAATTATGTAAACAAGAAATTATATATTTTGGAAAATATTTAATTATTGGATGCAAATTGCATAAGCTTTGGCAATGGACTAGTTTGTATTACAACAATATATGCATGACTTGATGAATTAACTATGCATTTAGTGCTTATGCACTTGCCAACTCTTTAGCACATCTACGAAAGTTTGCATTTAATACATTAAACATGTATTCATAGTTTCAGTATTGAACAACTCACTGGCAAAGCTTGTACAATTTTCATCCATTGTCAGAATATATAATGTATCCTTATTCTCCTAATTTTTAAGACTTGATCAACTATCAATTGAATCTTTCAATAGTTTGCATTTAATGCTTAAATATTTGTCAAAATTTTTCATTTCTTTCAATTTTTCTACCTTTATTTTATCTATTCTCTTATTCAAACTTGTATAGTCATAAAATTATACCCCTTGCAATTTCACATACATCTTTGCATCGTCTTTAGTGTCCACTCCTTTAGCATCTTGTGTAGGCTCATTTTAGCCCCATGATCATCCTTTTTTCCCTCTTAGGATGCTCAACACCCCTTTTTAGTAGCCACCCTTGAGTGTTAGCTTTGCATCAAACTTTGTGCTTTTCCTATTCACATCATTTTGTAGCATGATGTGTCTAGACACTAGCACATAGTGTGGATGTTTGTGCATCCCGATAGTGTCCTACAACATTTCAATGTTCAAATGACTATTTTTGTACATGTTTTCCACTTGTCACCTTCTTTGGTTAGTGGTAACAGCTTGAGATGCTCTAAAACCGCTCAGGAAGCTTCTTTTCCTTCCATAAATTCCATCTTTTCACTTCATTTGCAACTCTCTTCTACTTCAAGCTCCTCTCTTGTTTTGGCTTTAGCCTTCTACTCTCCAAATATTTATTGCACAACTCCATATAGCTTTCCATAGTAGCTTCAAGCACTTTCAAGTTCTCTTAGCTTCACTCTTGCAACTTCATATCCCTCATCTCATGCTTGTGAGTATCTTGAGATTCCATATTCCCCAACTATTTCATCTTTACTTTGTGATACGGGTTCTCCTTGAGCATGGATTGATTTTATCACCTCTTTTGTGATACAGTTTCTCCTCCTCAAGTGGGGTTTGATTTTATCACTCATACTTGGTTGTGCAATTTCTACTCCTTAAGCGGGTTTTTCTTTCACCACACGCTTTGTTTGTTTCTCTCTTTCTTTATCTATTTGGCTGTCCATGGAGGTGGGAACACCAAAATAGGGGTTTGACTGAGGAAAACCCCTATACAGCCCCAATAATTTTTCTAGATATTATGCATGCAGGTTTTGAAGACATTCATGTGTTGGAGTTTTCATCACTTGTGTGGTTGTAAGCATTTCATTTCTTAGACTCCTTATCTTTATCATTTTTGTTTAACTTTATTTTAATTCTATTATATTTTGTTACTTTCTCATGTTCTAAGATTTCTCAACAATCAGAGTAGAAGTAGCCACTTTTATATTTTTTGTGGAAAAATTTCTTTATGTTTCGTACAAGACATTAGCACACTTCTAAGATGATAGCGTGCCATGCTATCATTAGTATTCTACCTTGCCATCCTTTGGCCAAGAGCTTGTCAGTTTGTCTAGAAAATCTTTGTGAGCTGCTCTTTCAGATTCTAAAAATCTTGCAACCATTCCTTGAGGTAGTTTAAGGTAGTTCACCCAATGAGGCTCTCTGAATGAAGAGAAATAATGAGTAACGAATCCCCCTTATCTACATTTTGTTGAACCTAACATGAAGAGGGTATTTTAAAAAAAAACTAGCAATTTATTTACCCCTAATTGGCAAGGTCATAACTTTTGACTCGGTGCTCGTAATTCAAATTCATTTGCATTGTTGGAAAGGTCTTCTAGAGAACTAGTTTAATCCCTATCCCTAAAATACTAGTACCTTCGACAGTCAAATTTTAGGGACTGACACAAGTTCTGACCTCAAATTCTGCTCCAAAGACCTCTAAAAACATGAATTACTAGAACATAGGAAATACTGAGAAAACCAAAATGAATTTAATATCTTCATTTATTAGTTCAATATCTATTTTTTTAAAAATGTTAATGATATTCCATTTGATGAATGTAATAGTGACTTAGCTTTTCCCATATCACTTTGTATCTTTGATCCTTCTCATGAGATTCCTCTTGCTTTGGAGGATATCTTGCTGCATGAAGATGAAATCATTGATACCTTTCTCAATGTTACTCTACCTTCTATTCATTCCAATGCACTCTCTTCAGGGGATGATGCATTTGTGAATGATGAATCTCCTCTTCATTCCAATGCACTCTCTTATAAAGATGATGCATTGGTGAATGATGAATCCCTTCATTCCAATGCACTCTCTTCTAGAGATGTTTCATTTGTGAATGATAAAATTCCCTTTCATTCCAATACACTCTCTTATAGAGATGACATATTAGTGAATGATGAACCTCCTTCCATATCTGATCCTCTTTGGATTGATGTTGAGAATATTTATTCAAATAAGTATTCTACTAGTTGTGTTGATTCTATAAATGTAATCTATGTCTCTATTCCCCCTCAAGGGCCTAAGAGATTGATCATTTATGTGACTCCAACTAGTCCCCATCCTAAGAAATTTTTTTCTATTGATGGTATCCCATTTGATAGTGATTCTCTTGATCATTATATGGCTCCTTCTTATAGAGTGGTAGCCCACACTTATAAGAATAGTATGAATAAACAACCAAGCCTTCCCCGAGTACCTAAACCTATAGCTAAAGTACCTAGTGATTATGATCTTTTTGAGAAACCTTAGGTTACTCTGGATAAGATCTCACTATTGGACTTGCTTCAGTCTACTCTGGTTTATCAAGAAATGCTCTTCAAATCCTTGTAAAAGATCCTCTTGCCTTCTTCCATTAGGCTAGAAGATGCTAATGTGTTGATAGCTCATATTTGTGCAGATTTGTTGAATATTACATTCTATCTATAGGAATTCTCGCCTTCGAAAGTATCAAAGAAAGAAAACCCTCTAATGATCATAGTCAGTATTAATAATATTGGTATTAGACGTACTCTTGTTGACATTGGTTTGGCACTCAATGTGTGTAGTATTGACCTATTGCCTAAGATTAATATTGACTCATCTTCTATTAATTCTTTTTTTGTTGTTATTCATGGGTTTAATAATGTTGGTCAACAAGCCCTAGGCACGATAGTCTTTCCTTTGAGGTTAGAACCCATTACTGTATCTACCCTTGTATATGTTATGTCATAAAATTTACCTTATAACCTTCTTCTTGGTAGACCATGGATTCATGCTATGGGTGCAGTCCCATCTACCTTGCATAAATCTATTAAGTTTATTTGTAACATTAAAGTAGTCACATTCAAGGATCACCTTGAGGCTATGCACTTATGTGACATAGCAATTGTCGGTTAGGATTTGGTTTTTCCTACTCTTATCTCTTCTATATCCTCCACTGTGTCGATGTTTACTCTAGAAGTACCTACTACAAAGGATACTCTTGAGATAAATATCCCTGAAGAAAATCCTTATGAAGAAAGAAATCTTAAGTTTGCTCCTTCTACCTCTTCTCAAGAGAATGCATGTCTTGGTGATGACTGGGGTTCTTTATAATTTATAGATTCCTTCATTCAGGAATATAAAGTCACCCCGATCCACTTAGACCTTCCAATAACATCATTCACACCCACTATCAAAGATGGTCACTCTTCTATATCACGGGATAGTGTAAATTGTAATGTTCTTAGTGTTGATCCTCCTTCTGAGGAAGATGATCTCACTTATCTTAAAGAGGTTAATATTGGTAATCTTGTCAGGAAAGATGATGGTGATATTATAGAGGAGTATGATCTCCTTTGTTGGAATAATACTCTCCATGTAGATCCTCCATTGTTTGCTACCTTCGTATCTTCTTGTGAGCAGTCAAATTTTTTTCCACAAGAGAAAGGTTTGCTTCCTACTCCTCATTCCTTATCTGAGCAAGAGAATATCTTATTGAGGCTTCTAAAAGCCTACTTGATTACTGTTCCTCCTCTTTCACACAAGAAATCTCATAAACATGATAAATAAAACCATTCTTTCTATGCATACCATCGAGTGCCTGGCCATTCCACCAGTGAATGTAAGGCCTTGAAGGATAAAATATGACAACTCCTTGATTCAAGTGCCCTCACCCATTTATTTGTTGGTGCACCTACCCCTTCTTCACATTATAGTTGATATCGATGTTCACCTCTATCCTGCATGTTCTAAGTAACTTGCATGGTTCTCCTCCCCTATATGTTGGGGCCAGTGATAACTTGCTCTAGAGATGTGCATCCTTCTTAAAGGACCCCATCTCTTTTCTCTATCTTTCAAATAGAGTGTTTCTTGAGTGGATGTCTTGGATATGTTGGTGTCTAGCTTGGGAGAATCATAACTATACCTCACCTTTCAAATAGTGTGTCCCTTGAGTGGACCCCTCTTCTTTTGAAGGGTTCCTGAGGGACCCCTTTGAAAGCCTTCCAACTTATCGATGGTCTATGTAGCTATCCACTTACTTTCCTGAGTGGTTTCTTGCACTTTGTAGGTGCACCTATGAAGTCGCTTTCCAACTCTACAGAGTCCCCTTCCTTGGGTTTCATCCATGTGAGAGATCTTGTGGGATACCTCCCTGTAGGTCTGTGGGCCTGTAGGAGGCTTCTTCTAAGCTTCCTCCATGTGAGAGATCTTGGGGGTGGCTCCCCTATAGTTTTGTAGGTCTATAGGGAACTTTATTTAAGATTCCTCGATGTGAGAGATCTTGGGGGATACCTTCCCTACAGGTCTACAAGTCTATGGGGTGATTTCCTGGGTTTCCTTCATGCAAGAGATCTTGAAGGGAACCTTCCCTACAGGTCTGCGAGTCTATAGGGAATTTTTTCAGCTTTCTCTATGTGAGAGATCTTGGGGGAAGCGTCCTTATAGGTCTACGGGTCTGTAAGGCACTTTTTCTATTTTTCCTTCATGTGAGAGATCTTGGGGCACACCTTGCTTGCAGGTCTATGAGTCTGTAAGGCACTTTCCTAGTTATCCTTCATGTCAAAGATCTTGGAGGACACCATCCTTGCAAGTCTGTAGGTCTATAAGGCACTTTTCCAAGTATCCTTCATGTTAGAGATCTTGGAGGACACCTTCATTGTACATTTGCGGGCTTGTGAGGAGCTTACATTCTTCAACTCTCTTTCTTCTCAACTTGTATATTCTAGATCGAAGATCTGCATCTTCTTCATCTTGAGTATATTCCCTTCCTCTCTTCATTTTAGATTTCTTCTATGTGTTATTATCTGGCGATGATGCATAGTGCTGAGACAACCTTCTACATTGAGGTCTCTTTACTTTGCTGACTCAAATCCTTTAGTTTTTTGTGTGCTAACATTGTTGTCTGGTATAGGTATTTCTTGTCTAATGCATTTTTTATGTAGGTCCTCAACCTAGGGGCATGCTTTCATGGTTCATAGAGTTATCTGCTTCCTCTATAGTATCCTTTTGGCATATGATGTTATTTACATTTAGTAGATTTCCTTTAGCGTGCATATTAATGTAGATTCATATGCCTGCTAAAGTGGGGATAAAATGTATAGTCATAAAATTGCACCCCTTCCAATTTCACATACATCTTCGCTTCCACTTTAGTGTCCACTCCCTTAGCATCTTGTGTAGGCTCATTTTATCAGCATTTTTCCCCTCTTAGGATGCTCAACACCCCTTTTTAATAACTACCCTTGCATGTCAGCTTTGCAGTAGACTTTGCATGTTTCCTTTTCACATCATTTTGTAGCATGACATGTCTAGACACTAGCATGTTGAACGGATGTCTGCATGCTACGCTAGCATCCTATGACCTTTCAACATTCAAGCGATCATTTTCGTGCATGTTTTCGACTTGTCACCTCCTTTGGTTAGTGGTAATGGCTCAAGATTCCATAAAACAAACTAAGAAGCTTCTTTACCTTCCTTAAATGCTATCTTATCACTTCATTTGCAACTCTCTTCTACTTCTAGCTCCTTTGTTGCTTTGGCTTTAGCCTTCTACTCTCCAACTCTTACTTGCACAGCTCCATATAGCTTGCCATAGTAGCTTCAAGCATTTTCAAGTTCTCTTAGCTTCACTCTTCCAACTTCATCTCCCTCATCTCATGCTTGTGAGCATCTTTAGATTCCATATCCCCCAACTATTGCATCTTCGCTTTGTGATACAGGTTCTCCTCTTTAAGTGGGGATTACTTTTATCACCTGTTTTGTGATATGTGTTCTCCTCCTTGAGTGGGGTTTGATTTTATCACTCATACTTGGTGGTGTGGATTCTACTCTTGAAGTGATTTTTCCTTTCACCACATGCTTTGTTCGTTTCTCTCTTTCTCTATCTATTTGGTTGTTCGTGGAGGTGGGAACACCAAAATGGGGTTTTGACTAAGGAAAATCCGTATACAACCCCAACAATTTCTCCAGATATTACACATGTAGGTTTTGAAGAAATTCACATGCTGGAGTTTTCATCACCTGCATGGTTGTAAGAATTTCCTTTCTTCTCCTTATCTTTATCATTTCTATTTCACTTTAAATTTTACTTTTGTTATATTTTGTTGCTTTCTCACATTCTAATATTTCTCAACAATCAAAGTAGAAGTAGCCACTTTTCTATTTTTTGTGACAAACTTTCTTTCTAGTCCATATGAGACGTTAGCACACTTCTAATATGCTAGCGCATTACACTGTCATCCTTTGGCCGAGAGCTTGTCAGTTTGTCTAGAAAATATTTGTGACTTTCTCTTTCAGATTGTAGAACTCTCGCCATTGTTTCTTGAGTTAGTTTAGGGTAGTTCACCCCATGAGACTCTCTAAATGAAATTAAATCATGAGTAGTGAATCCCCTTTCTCTACAAAACCATAGTAATAGATATTGATCAGCCAACTAAGTTTACAAAATGTAAACATTGTAATTGCAATAGTATTGGTCTAGTGCTTATTGCATTGATTGAGCATCAATTGCTTTATATTTATGAATTTCATATAACATGCCATAAACTATGCTCATTTTTCTGATATGCCCTTCTAACAGGATCCATTGGTTACAATTTAAGGAAAAGACAAAATCTACATTGTTGCAAATACAGCCCATTGTTAAATAAGAAAATATAAGGTTATATTCTTAGATCATTATTCCTTTTTTGTTTGTAGTTAAAAAAAAAAAAATTATGCAAAAGATTAACTTTCATGCCTTGTGTTTATGTGCATAGTATGTAAGATTTAGCATATATACATATTAAGGCCTATTAGCATTTTCAAAAATCTAATACTATATGCATTATGAATGAAAAAAAGATATCAAAGTATGGAAACAATATATGTTGATAGATATGAATATGCAAGGTGCTCACTAGTCTGCAATATAGACAATGTATTAAAAGAAAATAGACTATGTAGAGTTGGCACATTTAAGTACAATGTTGGAGACTACTTGTTTGAATCATTACAAGTACTATTAAACAATCAGTATACATCAGTTGAGCTACAGAGAGGAATAATAGGTTACTTTCTAAGTTGCTTGGTAAATAAGATAAAGATGCAATTAGATGATACAATTTTTCACTAGACCCTGAAAGTATGTATAGAATGCACAAGGTGCATGATCAAGACACATATCTATGTAGGATGCACCTTTCCAAAAAACTAGAAGCTGAGAATGATGAAATCAACTTATTGGGAGACACATTCTATATTCAGTGGCTATACGAATGGCTTAATATATAAATATGCTTTTGGTCAACAACATCAAGGAAAAATTACTTGCACTTTAACAATTTAGCTAATTTTCTAGAATATTCTATTATGTTCCATGATACAACCCCTCAAAGTGGGCATTTTTAACCACTTTTAAGAATTTAGCCACATAATCCAAATGCCTAGTGGCCAGTAAGGTTAGATCAACTTTAAAAATTCATTAGAAATAATACACAATACCAAACTAGCAATTCTAACAAAAAGCAAAAGCTAGAGAATAACAAGAGCAATTTCATTCATATAATCAAACAAAAGTATCTCAATCATAACTCTATTGTAAGACTGCAACACCTTCAAAGCGTTATTAGAAATAATAATAAACAAAATCAACCTATGCCTATTAGATAAAATAAGGGTAAAAAAATGTCACAAGTAGAGCTTTACGAAAGAACAATTCAAGATACACCAAAAAACACATACACAATTTGCCAAATATTGTGTTTTAGCAAAGATGCTAGAAAATTCAAAGACAAGCAAAAGGAAATATATTATGAACTAGTATAGTCAAGATCCATAGCATTGACATATTGCATATGCCATATATGCCACTCCGCACTAAAACAACTCATGATACCAAAGTATGTTGTACCACACAAAATTTGAACTAATAAACTATTGTCATATGCCCAAGTTTTGTCCCAACTAGAGGAACAACTTGTATCACTTAGAATTGAATTTACAAAAATTTGGGAACTAAGGTACAAAAGATCTCGAATAGGTCTAACAAGTTCCATTATTAATGTCCCTGTTGAGATTAGCATTATACAAAAGGCACTACCACAATCAAGTAGTAACACACAAATGATTGTTGTTTCACTCAAAAGATGTTTGGAATACAAAAATGCATTTGAAAAATGCATGGTACAATCCAACCTCTTCATGAAATATTTGGCTCAATTGTAAGAAAAAACACTGTAAAGAATGCAAAATGTCTAGATAAACAAAGATTGGGAACATTTTTTGCATGCCAATTATGAACTTGAAGAGAGTACTAGGCTTGCCAGAATTGAAACTGAGTTAGATAGTCACATGGAACATGAGAATCGATTTGAAACCTTGGTCCATGGACTCAATGAATCTAGAAGTATACATAGCATGGAAGACAAAATCATTGAAATTGTACTTGAAGAACAAAACTATCCAGTTGGAATCTTTAAAGAAAAATGCACTGAGGAGATGAATTTCCCAAAATTATTCTTTGGCAAGCCACATGATGATGACATTCTAAAAAAATTTACATACCACAAACTTAAACAATGGAAAGTTTTACAATCAAATAAAAAATCTGCATAACACACGACAAATATATTTTTCAAAACTATCAAGATACTAACACAAGTCTTGTCTACAATGTCCATAAGAATAAGAAAGGGACAACTAAAAGGATGCAAGCTAGTTGTGAACGACTTGAAACATAAACCAAACCTTGAGAGAATTCTAAAATTAGATATTGGCTATGTTGACTTCAAAAGAATAAGAACATCCCTAGATTATACACAACTTAAGAAAAATGATTTTTGAATGATATGATAGCTAGGACCACTGACATTATTCCTCACTCTTAGTAGTGCTAAAAAAAATTAGGATCCTTTAATAAACACACTACAAGAATTACACAATCATCATGAATTAGGTAGAAAACAAGGGTCAATTGCTCAAAGGAACAATGACAAATTTGAACTGATCAAAAAGGATCTTATTACTTGTGTATGGTACTATAGACATAGAATAAATGTAATGAAAAAGTTGATGCTTATAGATTACTCTATGTTTGGAAATTTTATTGATTACTTTTCAGTGATTGAGTTCCAAAATTGAGGAAACGAGCATGATCATATGCTAATATGGGTGAAAAATGCACCAATCTATACAAAAAAAACAACATAGACATCATAGCTTTTTTCTATTAGGGAAATTTAGTGCATCTTAGAGAAATATCCAAGAATAGTGGTCCCTTTGGTAACTTTAATTTCAATTATTACCTCAAAGACACAAACAACTATGTCCTAAAGTGGAAATAGACATAGTTCATTTCCCACATTGATCCTTCTAAGAGAAGCACATGTAGATTCAACATCATGCAATAAAAGGTTCTAGAAGCAAAACCAACACAGATGAAAGATAAGACATAAAACTAGAACACACAGACTTATGTGGGGAAAACCATTTTGGGTAAAAAACCCCACACTCCAAAGATCGAGCCATTATATTATTCAACAACTGAAGGTTACAATACAATTCAGGCTCATAGCCTTTTCAGAGATTACATCTTGTTCATTCTAGATACAATCTGATAACTAACTCTCCCTCTATACATTTCCTGATCAACCTCTCAAACCAAACAATCTTCATACTATTGCTATACCCTCACACAGTATACAGTACAAATCAACACGAGAGATCAACCATGGAATTCAATCCTTGATCAGGAGAGAAATCGACAGCATAACCTATCCTCCCACTTCCTCTGTTTCGGCCTCGTGGCCTTGGCCTTTCAGCCAGCCACTCAGCCCTAACTCTATCGATCACCTGTGTCAAAGAATCCAACCAAAAATCATCTACTTTTCCAGGCTATATTCATTTTGTTTCTATATGTCAAGCTTCCTCTCAGAACGGCCACAACAGACTAACTTCCAACAGTTCCCATTCGGCTCCTCTGATTGGTCCATGAGACGACACATAGGAAAGTCTCACTCGGTCAAATGACTTCAAGCTGTGTTGGCATATTGGTGAGACACTGACTATATCTCCCTGATTCCAACATAGTCAGTATTCGATATCACCAAGAGTTCATCCTATCAGCAAGATGTTTCATCGAGTCCAAAGAGCTATCGCTTAGCTTTCACCATGTCGCCAAGACATATCACTTTTGCTGAGACATCCCATCGAGCCTTCATTGTTAATCTGAAGTATCCAACAGTTGATGAGACTTATCACTATCACCAGGAGGTTACATCAATGTTCAACAGTTACAGCTCTAAAGTATTCAACAATCGGCAAGACATCACCTTCGCTGAGATGTTACCCCAAATACTCACAAGTGATACTGAGCACCAAACACCAGTCAGCAAGACATTCATCTTTCTCAAAGAGGTTTCACCGAACTCTTTTATGTTACTTTGGAGTGCTCATCTATCTCCAAGACATACATCCTTCGCTGAGACTTTACTCTGAGATCCTTATGTTTCATCGAGTACCGAACGGTCGGCAAGACTTTTGTCCATCGCTAAGAGTTCTTAGAAAAACCTTAGTGTTACCCTGATGCCTCTAAGTGTGTCCCCATCAACAAGACCTTCATCGGTCGCTGGGACATCTTCCAGAAGCCCTTTGAGTTTCCTCAAGAGAATACAGTCGGTGTGACATTCCCTCATCAGTAAGACTTCTTACCGATAGTATTCCTTCTAGTGAGAGTTTCCCCGATGACTTCAAACTAAACGTTGTCGGTAAGACATTAACACATCACTAAGAGCTCATAGCAACACCCAAGACTCTCCCCGATATTTGATAGAATGGCCTGTCGGCCAATGATCTCCACGATTGGTGAGAGGTTACAACAAACAAACTATCACAGCGATAGGATCCAAAGTAAAATCATTCGGCGAGACTCCTGCAAGGTCACAACGACCTGATCTGATTCAACAAGGTTACTACTGCTAGTCGGCCAGACATGTCACCAGTCTTAGCGACCATGCTTTCTCAGAGGTTTTAGCCTATGAGATTGAGGCAATAATTCCAACATTTTTGACCAGTACGTTACTTGTAGCACTGATCATTTGTAACCTGACTTGGCTAGTTTACAAAGGCATCACCACACAAAGAGACACAGGAGATCAAGAAAAAAAGTTGGCAGATACAATTTCCCTTTTCCACCAATGAGAAACACACAAATAATTTCACTAATACTAGGAAAGACTAAAACAATAACTTCAAATGTTGTCAACATTTACTCAATATTGCAAAAAGAAAACTTTGACAAAGAATACACTTTAGACATGTTTTTAAATGACATAAACATGTGTAAAACTGATTATATGACAAGTTTGAACTTTGCACTAAACAAGCCAACACTTTTCATACAAAGAAAACCATCATCAATATGGAACAACAGTCTCACAAATAAAATTCCACACTTTTGGAAGGCTAATACAGATGCCTAGTTTGTGCTTAATGCATATGCCACAACAATGTACTGCAACTCTTATATTGCAAAAGTAGACAAATCAATGAAATATGTATTCAAAAGAATACGTAAGGACCACCAACAAACAAATATTGATGCAACAAAAATGATTTGTAAACTTTGAATTGCATTGTTGAACTTGCAACAAATGTCAACACAACAAGCTGCTCATATTTTTTTCACTTCCACTAGACTTTAGTTCAAGAAAAGGCATTTTCATTGACACACGGTCCTATAGTGACTGTAAATTCATTCTAAAATCTGTCAAACAATTAAACAATAAAGCAAATGAATTAGTGAACACACTCTCAAAATCTATAGTGGAATACTATTTAATACATCCTCAAACATTGATAAACATATGTATTACAAAATTTGTTTCAAGTTACAATAAAAATGGAACTATAGTTATTTCAAAAACTAAACCAAGTGTAATTTATGGTTTATTAACTTCAACAGGCACTTTGATCTAGGGAATCATTGTAGAGAGAAATTAATGCTCTATGTACCATTTATAATAAATGAGAGAACATTAAAAGAGAAGTTTGACTCATGGGAACATGCATACATGCACCATGAAAAACCATTATATAAGATTGTGCAAAGTTCATTCACAACACAAGTGTTGCATGGGGTGACATTGAAAAAGAACTTAAATATTTTGAGTCCCTTGACGATGGAAACAATGACAAGTCATTCACAACAAGTAAAACTAACAAAACAAAACAATATGACATTCAAACAGACCTTCCAAACATAGGGCACATAAAACCAAATGCAATGCCACACAATGCATTTGAAATTGCTAGACACCCACAAATAATTAACAACAATGAATACTACAAACTAAGACAAATGTTAAACAAAGAACAACAAGCAATTGTTAAAGATGTTACATTGAAGAAGATGAATAACATTGACAAGCCTTTGCATTTGTTCTTGACTGGAGGAGTTGGAATTGGAAAGACATTCATAGAAAAATATATATCCCAAGCTCTAATTCACATTTATAGTGCATGTCTATTGACAACAATCCATACAAACCAAAAGGCTTATTAATTGTGTATATAGGTAAAGAAACTTACAACTTAGGTGGAGTCACATTACAGTCAACATTTCACATACCATTTCATACATCATATTTTTTTCCCTTAGCATCTGAAGCATTGGACAATATGTCAAAGAACTATGATCAATTGCATGTGCTCCTTATAGACAAAATCTCACTGGTACGTTCAACATTTCTACCCTACATTAATAGACGACTACAAGACATGATGCAAATTCCAACAATGTACTTTGGAAACCTTGATAGAATTTTCTGTGGTGATCTCTACTAGTGCAACCTATCCTTGAATCCATTGTATTTGAGAATAAACCCACTATAATTGAATTGATGCCTTCTAATTTTTGGAAAGACAATGTAAAATGCTACTCATTGGTCACGACTGAGAGACAAAAAGATGAAAATTTTATTGCAATACTTAACAAAATACGAATAGGCTTACAAACAAATGATGACATAGACTATCTTAACCTACTTTTCTTCTCTACTGCACCTTTAGATCCAACACTTTCATACTTGTTCTATAGTAAATTTGATGTTGACGCGCACAACCATTGAATGCTATTGGTCATTTCTAGTCAAATGATAGTGCTAGATGCAATAGATGAGCAAGAGGAAAACTGTAATATGATACGACTTTATAGCCATACAACCATTCTTCCACCTCAAATATACTTGAAATAGGATATCCTTGTTGAAATCTATGTAGGAAACTATAATACACAACATGGCTTCTAATTCAATCGATCCGATGAAATACTTAAAGCATATGGGTATGTGTAGGATCATGATGGGCCAAAAAGTGGCAATATGATGGGTATTTGTAGTGTATGTTTTTGATGACTACTTTTTTAACCCAAAATTAATGAAATGAAAAGGGTTTTTAAAGGATATTCTTAGCTTTCCACCAATAAAAATTATGCTTTACTTTGAATTTAATAAATATTTATTATTCATTTTCTATTTGAATTACGACTAAAGTCTTAATTGATAGGCTGATTAAAAATCATCTATAGCTTTCAAAAAGTATCACATTTTTTTAATCTCAAACATGCATCACATTCTATGCTTCATATAATATAGGATTAAAATAAATAAATTTGAATTTCATGATGTTTTGACCAAGTTAAGGTGGTTAGATGTACAAGTTTTTATATTTTTTAAAAGTTGTAATAAAAAAATTATAATTAATTATTTACTTGGAAAAAGATTACAAAAAAATATGCATCACATTGGGACATGAGTCCTCTACTTATATCTAAAACTTATAAAAAAAATTATCATTTTATTGTTGTTAGGGTGGTCAGACAGACACCTACTTATTTTTTCCCTAAAATTTAAGTACTACTGCATTGAAATTTCAAATTTTCACCAAATAGATTTTATTTTTAAAAAGATAAATCTAGTAGTTTAGAAACTACATTCAATATGCTACAAATTTTATTTTTACATATTTTTGAAATAATATAGATAACTTATTCAAATTTTTACGTCAAGTTGCCTAACTCTGATTTTTTTGAATTTTTCACCACTTAAGGGCTTGTTTTTTCCATGGTGATCCTACACATACCCATATACAACACATAATGAAATTGATTTTTTTTGGCTCAAGTTTACCAATCCAACAATTGGAAAACAACAATGCATTAAACTCGCACAATACCACACTGATCTCATTGACAGGGAATGGATTCCTATATTGCACATTACTAGAGCAGTACAAGAAAATTACATCGAACAAGAAAATTACAATTAGAAAAAAATTCCCAATCAATTAGCATGTGCACGAACCATCCATCGATCATAGGGACTAACACATTTTCAAGCTTTGGATTTTGACCCAACATGCATAAGACAACATGGCTTAACCTACATAGCACTATCACGATCAGAGACAATAAACTCATTATTTCTACTAAAACCTTTAACCACAAAAAAATTTAAAGTTAAGGGAAAGATACACATAGAAATGCATCACTTGTAGTCAACTGCACAGTGGCAACTTTATATTCAAACTACATGTCCACAAGATACATCACAAATGCTTCTATGCACACTAAACACTCACTCATTAAATCCACATGTGCATGATATTTCCAATGACTATGACACAATGCAATCTGACATTTTGTGTTTACAAGAAGTACATATGCATATCTTACAACCTGATATATTATCACAAAATTTTAATACCTTTGGTATGAATATGGTACATGGCATAACAACGTTTACAAAAAAAAATGTTTGTGTCAAAAGAAAAAGAGCAGAGCTCTACAAATATTGAAGCCATCATAGTCACAATACTATGATGCATCGATGAACTTAACATTAATCTCTATGCAAGGCCTAATACTCCCATTCAAGAAATAATCACAATTCTTCAATCTGTAATTGCATACATAGATACAAAAAATATACTGTACATTGTGGGCAACTTTAATATCGACATGTGTTCAGAAAAGAAAAGCAAAAGAATAGTTCAAAATTTCATGCAAGATAACAAAATTCATTTTATGTTAAACAAATTGCATAGTCTACACAAGTCAATCATTCAACATATTTGGTTGAATTCAATCACAATTGTATGCAATATTTATAAATTAGAGGCATATTGGATTGACCACTTCCCTATTTTCCTAAAAGTCCACTTTGCCCATTGAATCAATTCAACATTGCAACATACATAAGCATATATCACTAATACATTTTCCAATTAATTCTACAACACTAAACCCCTACCTTACAAGAAAATCATGGATAAAACAAGAGACCATAACAACAAGTACAGGAAATGGAGGAAGATACAAGCAAAAAATAAACAACTTATCCTATTTGCCTATAACATGCATTTTTGCATTGTACAAATATAAGATTTATATTTCTCTTGTTGTTTACAGAACAAAAATCAAAAAGACCATATCAATTGAAGAGTTAATGCAAAAAAATTTGTGACACATTCCAAGGCGACATCCTTGTTTTCTACAAAGCAACATTGGACAAAGTCAATAGAACACGTGAAGTACTACATGCAAATCTCACAAATCCTAAATGAATAATGATAATTACACTAAATATCAGTGGATACCTTGTCCAAGAACATGAGCACAAAATATTTCAAGGATTGGGAGTTTCAATATCAAGCTTCCAAATTTCCCCTAGAACATATTATGATAGAGGGGACTATGGTTGCATACTGATATTGACAGACACAAGTATAGTTGAAGGCATTCCTCACTTTTCTACAGACTACTACTTCATTCCAAATACAACTACTAGCCAACTACTAGCAGCTACAAATCAATATCCAATTGTCCAACAATAGGTGTTTTAGTTGTTGGAGCTAAAAAATTAGGCAACCAATATGCAATTGATATCAAATATGGCATAGAAAAATATGATAGAGTATGGGTACAAATGTCTCACCAGCATATGCCACTAATCCATTTTAACATATTTTTATAGCATTGTGGTCTTTAATAAAATTTCTATGTAACAAAGACTAACTTTCTCATTTCCATGCAGTTGTAACTATGCCCATCTCAAGAAAATAAATACTTGCAAATAGAGGAACTGCTACATAGGAACAAAACCCCTGCCTTTCTTTTCAAGAATATCCTAAAAAGTATTGATCAAAAAGACATGTTCCACATGGGTCGGTCAACATTTATTTGCAAATTGAATAACAATAGAACATTGGACAAGTTAGCTACATTGTTGCAATCAACATTCAAGGTAACTTTTTAAAAATATTTTCACATTATCATTTAAAATTTATGAAATTGCTGCTTCTAACTATCTATGTTCACATGTTCAAGGTTTCAAGGACATTAAAAGCAACAAATTCACTTTCAAATCCTTTTGAAGCTTTCTTCCCATATTGCAAATATAAATTCAACACTTACGACATGCTCCAATAAAAAACTGCTCATTGCATCCAATGTCACAAGGAAGTGAGCTACGCATACTCACTTCATCCTAAAGCTATCATCATAACAAATGACAGGAAAATAATCCATTGTCCAATCCGAAGCAATGTCCTGCATCAACTCTTGCCTACCTTTCAAGACATGAAATATGAAAACTACATCAAGGAAAAATCAGTAGTCATCTTTTCACTATGGGACTTTGTCACCAATGAGCATTTCACCCTTAATCAAAACAATGTTATCACAAAGGCCATTTTCCTAACTGAGTAAACAATATATGCCACAGCAAGGTATTAGCAATACTAATATAGATACTCTTCTCACTCTTCAATTTCATAAAAATGTTTGGAATTATATAAAAAACCTAGCTTTCATACTAACCATAATAATGACATTGTAGGTGACAATGAAGATGAATCAAGTGAAAGATTACCTGGCATTGCATAAAACTACATTCCTCTATTTTTTAATGCTTTTCTTCTTGGTTCTTTCACCTATGTTACTATATCTAATGTTCTCTGACTTAAAATGTTTTTCTACTTTTATTTTATAGTCAACATTAGAAAATGAAACTAGTCACCAAAGAACATAGTCCTACACTCTCTCATTTCAAACTTTCCCTATGAAATGCCATAAAAAATTGGATATACTATCTTCATAGCATGTTGAACTTATCTTCTAAATAACATGACCATTTCTACAAACAAGGAGGAATATAAAGCCAAAATTTTCACCTTTGAAAACACCAACATAGGATCAACATGGTCTTCAAACTATCACTCACAAAAAGATCTTTTTGGAATCCAAATAAACTAAAACTTGGATCACACATTCCATAACCCTTTTTGAAGCTATCTTACAAATTGTAGGAGCAAAGTATCACTAGTGGAGAAATGTGGAGCATTTCTCAGAGACTCTGGCATTCAAACAACTAGACTACAACTCTCTTTTGACATCAACAAATTTCTTTTGACATCAATGGCAACCAAACTGCATCACCCTTTAGGTATTGTTCCACCCTTTCTCCTATGTTTAAGGAGGTTTTCTCCCATTTTAGAGATGTAGAATTTAGATATTTATAGTGACTTATATCACTACATGCATGAGGTATTATTAGCTTGGTAGAAGTATGTAAAGGAGTGTCCCTAGGTTTAGTCTCTTTTTAAATAGACTAGTTTTGTAAGTGTTTAAATAAAATGAAGATTTATTTATATTTTTATTCAAAATAATTTCCCCATGTATATCTTCTGTAATGTGAAATATACACTTTTATTATTTCCATTTTATTTATTTTATTTTATAATGATTACTATCGTAAGATCCTAACTTCTAACAATTGTACTATTCTATAGTGGTATGAACTTTTACTAGACTACCAAGCATTTCATGACCATTTAATATCTAATTCCCAATTCCTATCTTTCATATAATCCTTTCATGGTTCTTATATCCCTTCCATGCCTTCATTGACCTTTGCTTCACTCTTTTGTAGGATCTTGATATCGATTAAAATTTCACCTCTTTCCTCCATATTCATATGTTCATTGATTATTTATATTATCCTATACCCCTTGTAATTTCCCCATTTCCCCCTTTTGCAAAATTCCACTACACATCTAAGCATCCATTCCTTTCCTATAAATGTACATTTTGTATTCTCCTTCTCTTTGTGGTAATCCAAAGTAGATATGGATATATTCCTCTTCCACAATTTATTCCTACATGTGTTTCTTACTTTATCTATTTTATTTCCATATTTAAGTTGAACTTCTGAATACCATTCAAATTTATAGTTCCCAAGTGCACTTCTACGTTGATATAGCTCAATTTTTCCAAGTTACACATTTTTTACTCATTTCTACGTATGCATAGTTCAAACCAGATTTTGAAAATCATATATTTTGAACTAGAAATATTTTCCTAGAATTAAATTTTGCATACTTTTCCTACATTTCTCCATGATTTTTCCTTCTTTAATTTCATCCCTTTAGAAAATTTTCTCTAAAATTTAGGAATTTTGTTCTCCAATCAAATACTAACCTCTAGTTCTTACCTAAAAACATTAATATCTATTTATTCAATAGTACTCTTCTTTCAACTTCTATGATTTTTTTTATTTCTCTTGCAACTCATTAGATCTTCCCAAAACACTATTAATGAAATACTTTATCCTTGCAAATGCTAACTAAGAATTTTATCTCTAAAAACCTATTGTTTATTTCAGGAGCATCGATTGACATACACTTTCAATTATGGATGGTGAGGGTGACCATGTTCCACCATTAATTTATTTGTTGAGCTCAAGATGTTAATGATCCTCATGCCTGATATAGATCATCCATCTTATTGATTTCATAGGATCACACTTACCTAACACCATGTTAAGATTTTATTCAAATTATTGCAAATGATTGGTTGAACGAAAAAGAATCACAAGTATCTATTTATTTTCTAGAATAATGATTGTTCATTTTCACTCTACATGTGACTACAAGTGTCGAGGAGCTTTTAGAGTTTCAACTCTAGAAAATATAATTACCATTAGAGGAACATATTTTATAATTCACAAGTAGGTCATTGTATTATAAGTGGTAGGGGTAACTAAAAGTCTCCTTGGTTTCATTTCAATATTTTTATTGAAATTCTATGCTTAGTTTTCCTTCTACACACTTTCTCATATTAATGTGATAATGATTTCATGAATGAGATAACATTATAGTTCACTAATAATACTTGCAATTGTATTTTTCTTCTTACAAATTTTATTCTATTGTCGGGATGGATGGAGAAGAATATTAGATTATTTTATATCGTTACTTATGAGATATATCTACACAACTCATATTATTATTATTTTTATTTCAATATGTTGTCTCTAATGATATTTTACAAATCAATAAACTAATGAATATGCATTAGTAATAGAAGTAATGATGCACTATTTACATAAAATAACATGATATTACACTGGTATATTAGGAGTAGGACACTATTTTGTATGTACCCAAGGATTTAGCATTTCAACTAGGGAAAACATCTTTAGTTACCCATAAAATTTCTTGTCTTGGAGAATCATGTTCTGCATACCCACATCTTGCATTTGTGTATGGATGTGGTTATTAGATTTATAAGAGGTACTCTAAGTTAGTCTTTGGTTTAGTGAAAGACTTTGAGACCAAGCATACACCTTTTACTACTATAACATTTTTAGATTGTTCATCTTGAGTATAGGTTAATATCTTTAAGGATGCCTCTATAGAGTCCCCCCTTATATCTAAATAACTTTGAAGTGAAGGAGCAATTACCCACTCTCAATAAGTATTTTAAACTATGAGGACGTGCTTGCAATTTTGACTTTGGACACTTTATACCCACAAACTTATATCCACTTATGCATTTTTCATTTGGAATTTGCAGATCTTATTAACTTGGATTTGTACCTATACTTGAGAACTATTTGTGACAAAAATAAAAATAAGTTGTCCCTAATATAGAAATAGATAAGTTAGTTGAATTCCTTTATATTAGTCAAACCTTCTGGCCAACATAACGATTGAATACACATAAAAAAATGATGCAATATGTTAATTCAACTAAGGCTTGTCAAAGAATGACCATAGTACTCTAAATGTAAATGAAATAATATTTATATTCACATCTATTTATTGAAATGACCTAGGATGGTGTCTATAAATAGAACCCCTACACACATAACTATGGACTTTTCTTATGCAAATTTAAGAGTAACAATCATATTCAAAGATCGTCAGCGAGGAAAAGTGGGAAATTTGAATTTTAAAAAATAGCACAATACTATGGGTGCAATGTAGTGCGAGGAAGTAGACACCATGATAATTATGCTACTTTGAATTAAAAATAATGGAATAAATATAAATAATAATCTTTTATCATAATATTTCAAATTAGTTAAATAATCAACCTTATAAATATATAATACACAAAATATAAAATTATACAATACAAATTATATTGTTTATATAATTTACATAATAATATTGTCTATAAAGTGTATAATATCCCTATATGATCAGGGGCATGGTTAATAATTACTATATCATAATAATATTTGTCATAAGAAGGCTCCTATAGAGAAACATGTGTAGTATTGACCGACCCGGCCCATGATTCTTCGCCCTTTCAAAACGTTAAAGCGCATTTTTTGCTATATAACCTTTGATAGAAATGAATGGTGAACGTGAATAATCACGAGTGCTAAACGAAATTGCAAGGAAAATTTTGCAGAAAATTCAGTCATTGTCACTTCCTCGCCCTATAAATATCAAAATGCCAAGAAATAAGAAGAATAACACACGAATTTATACATTTTATAGCAATATCTTTCAACATTTGTAAGAGAAAAAGGGGCGCCGGCGATCATGGGCACACCAGCGGACGATGAAACGAGAATGTTGAATGCAATCGGTGAGTATTTGCTCGGCGAAGAATACAACTCCTCTCCTAATACAGCGAATGCACCTACGGAGGAACAACAGTCTTCTGGAAACACTGGGCAAAGCTTGGCTTCCGAGGGAACTGAAAATAAAAGTAAACATTACAGGGGAGTGAGGTTCCTCAAGGCTCGCCGCACATATGTTGCAGAGATTCGCAACCCCCAGAAGAAGGGTTCCAGACTTTGGCTTGGCAGCTTTGCTACAGCCGAAGAAGCCGCAGCGGCATATGACCGTAAGGCTTTCGAAATACGAGGTTCGAGGGCTATCCTCAATTTCCCTCTCAATGTTGAGTCCGGGCAGTATGTGGACCTCTTTTCTCAAGCCTCCTGTCCACACAATCCATCTGATAAACCAATGAAAAGGAAGAGACAAAGGAAAGATGGTGGTCAAACATCCCAAGGATTAGGTTCTGATTAATCCATAGTTCCATAGCATTATAGCATTATAGTTGGTTATTATGGTGTAGCGATTGTAGGAGACGCATGTTTCTGATTCTCTCCCCCGCATGCTTACAATAGGCACTATAATAGAGGCCATCCTAAATATTCCACATATAATAAAATAGTCTCCTACACTTGTTTTTAAACTAGCTTAGTTATCTTATTCAATAATCTTATGCGATTGTAGGAGACGCATGTTTCTGATTCTTTAGGATATACAATTATGAGAATTTATATACATAAAATATATATAATAAATTCATAAAATACATGTTTACAAAAATATACAATTAGATACATTTATCATAATTATTATACAAAGAAGATATCTGATGAAAAAATATATTCTTATTTTTCAAAGTATGTACATGTGAGTTATTAACATAAATGAAAACACTATACATGGGCCTAGTTCAAATACATTAGTCATCATTTAAAAAAGTAAAAATTGTTCAATAATTTGGTTGGATTTTGGTTGTACTATTCATTTGTTCATCATAGTAGATTTCTTTTAAAAATGAACAAAATCCGGCTACTGTCGTACATGTTTTATGGAATTCTTGTGCAATATCTTCTATTTGTTGGAAGTTGGAATTCTTCTTCTTCGATAGCAAAAGTATGGTGGGTTGCTTCTTCGATTTTTTGAATGCTCAGAAATTGATTTGATTAATTTTTTGATTGATGTTTTGATGTACACATTTGAGCCCATAGAATCGCCCACAAAATCATCTAAGATTACAACTGGACTTGTTATTGAATATCCCGATTTAAGCCAATGAGGTTCCTATATGATGAGCCAAATCTAAAAAATGAGATTGTATGTTCTATTCAATATGAAAAATCTTCAAGCAAATAGATTACTTGATTAGGAAACATGTCTTTAAAGAATAGAGTTATGTTTGAAGACGTGATATCTTGATTGGGGATGAGATGGGAAATTCAAATTTACATAAGAAAAATATATTTGCAGTTTAATATTTAGAAATTACCCATTTTTTCACAAGTCTTTGTAAACTACTATATAAATAACATAAACAACATAAATACTTTGGAATTTAAATTTACATAAATAACATAGAACTTGGGAATTAGACTACTATATAATAGTGCAAGGTTTGTGCACATTGTTGCATCTAAAACACTTGCAAATCCATTTTTGAGACTAGGAAAAGTGAAGGTTAGAAGCTTCAACCATCAAGTTTATATGTTAATGATAATGCAACATAGGATAGCATAATAGTTGACGACAATGGTCAGTTTGGAAAATATTCCTATTAAGCTAAATGTACTGTTTATACTCATAAAAATAGTTGTAGTTTTTATATTTTTGTTATGTTGGAGAGGTTTAATTACAATAAAATTGTATGTACAATAGAATGGGATGGGAAATTGTAATCAAATGAACTCCCCTACCTAGACACACCATAGATCCTAATGGTAAACTTGATTTGGAGTATGAAACAGTATGTCTTGTTTGAAGTTTGAAACAGCCTGTCCAGGTAAGGATTATTAGGTTATTTGATTCTTTCTTTTTGTTACCTGTGTGGCTATGCCAATATCTGGCGAGTGCAAAACTGAGTGTACTCGTTAGATTACATTGTGCAATAATTGATTCTAAAAAAAATAATGAATGCAACTTGTAGAACATTTGCTTGTGCTTTAGCATATAAATATTCACTTCACAAAATGATTATGTAGATCAGGTGTTTCATAATAGTGAAACACGGCTCATACACTTCTTCTCAATCTCCAGTCATTTACATTTTGTAGCATAGACACATAAGATATAAGATATTTTTGACACAAACTAAATGATTTATAAATTGAGATACTTTATGACACTCAATGAGGTATGTGATAGTTTCAAAGCATGTACTTTGAAATTTTTTAAAACTTGAAATTGTTTATTAGGTTAATTTCCTACAACTTACTATTTATCATGAAGACTGAACTGCTGAAATAACTATAAATAATGATGCTATAGAAAGCATGTTTTTCAGATCAATAAGTAGCAATTTAAGCTTTTTGTTTTCTTCTTTTAGACATTGTAATCAAATGAACTTCCCTACCTAGACACACCATAGATCCTAATGGTAAACCTGATTTGGGATTATTAGGTTATTTGATTCTTGTTTTTTGTTGCCTATATGGCTATGCCAATATCTGGTGAATGTGAAATACAGTGTACTCGTCAGATTGCTTTATTAATATACATTTTGGGTTGGCAATTGATTCAGATCAGCTGGCCACTTTCCTGTAGGTTCTCAAGGAATTGCTACTTATAATAGTGGTTTGGCATTTCCTTAGCCCAGTCCCTATCCATATCAGCATGGCTACCCGTATTCTCCATTTGGGTGCATCGTAAAGTTTTAGGTTTCGAATCTGTTTTTGAGTGTTTTCATAAAACATTAGTTGTTTTTTTAACATTAACTTGAAATTTTTCTATCTGTGCCCAAATTTATGTTTCCTTGGACTTAATATGTTTTAATTTTTATTGGTAGGCATACCTTGGGATGCCCCTAACAATAATTCCTAATCTAAATTCACACTTTTATTAATATTGCACTAGATAATCCTTTCGTTTATGTCATTGATTTATTCACTTTATTCTTTTTCAGATCTTTGTTTTCAACTTTCAATTATTTATTTATTTACTACATAGAGTTTATGTGCCCCTGCAACTCCATTGAAATTTCAATGTGCATAGTGTTTAGGTTCCATTCCCTTCATGCTGCATTTTTAAACTTTGTTGCCTTCTCTTTTCTCTTTCATATGGGTTGCTCTTCCCTCGCATTTGTGTGTGGTTGTGTTGATTAATTTAGTTCCTTAGTTGTGAGGGATACCCAATTCCCATTATACTTTGTCCATATCATGGATGATCGAAGTTGCCTTAGGATTTCCCATTTAAATTAATATTGTATAACCTTACAATAAGTCCTCTAGGTAAATCTCAAGGAATGCCTACTTATAACAGTGGTTTGGTATTTCCTCAGCCCAGTCCCTATCCATATTAGCATGGCTACCCCTATTCTCCATTTGGGTGCATCGTAAAGTTTCAGGTTTCGAATATGTTTTTGAGTGTTTTCATAAAACATTTTTTTTTAACATTAACTTGAAATTTTTCTAACTGTGCCCAAATTTATGTTTCCCTGGACTTATATGTTTTAATTTTTATTGGTACGCATACCTTGGGATGCCCCTAACAATGATTCCTAATATGAATTCACACTTTTATTAATATTACACTATAATCCTTTCTTATATGTCATTGATTTATTCACTTTATTCTTTTTTCAGATCTTTGTTTTCAATTTTCAATTATTTATTTATTTACTGCATAGAGTTTAGGTTCCCCTGCAACCTCATTGAAATTTCAAATGTGCATAGTGTTTAGGTTCCATTCCCTCCATGCTACATTTTAAAACTTTGTTGCCTTCTCTTTTCTCTTTCATATGGGTTGCTTTGCCCTCACATTTGTGTGTGGCTGTGTTGATTAATTTAGTTCCTCAATTGTGAGGGATACCCAATTCCCATTATACTCTATCCATATCATGGATGATCGAAGTTGCCTTAGGATTTCCCATCTAAATTAATATTGTATAACCTTACACTAAGTCCTCTGGGTAAATTTGGAGTTGAATCATGAATTTTGATTCTTCAGTTCTAAAGAACACCTCGTTCTGATTATTCTCATCTGTATCACGGACAATCTCAACTACCTTAGTACTTGGGAGTTTTCATCCAAATTCAAATTGTATAACCTTATACTTAAGACCTTTGAGTAAATATGGACTTAGATCATGAACCGTATTACATAGAATTAATCCTTTTTTTCATCCTTTTTTGTGTATTCTCATATCCAAACACCAATGTGTTTTTGTTTCAAACTTGTCAACTTCAAAGTAAAACAAACATCGATAATCATTTAGAATCCCTCTATCTATACTGCGACCCATTTATGTTAGCTCCCTTTTACTAAGTTGTGGATCTGTATTGTAGGGAGAAATGGGTATGGACCCCCAACTATTGAATATTGTTAAATTTATAGAGCTAGAGAAATTTCACATGCGATTGTGTGATCTTCATTCTTTGGCTTCAATTCTTCTGTTGCTAGGGAGCAAATTGCAATGTTGGTTGATATTTGTATTGTTCTGTTCCAACCTTTTTTGAATATTTTTGGTTAGAAATGTTTTGTTTTGGAATGTTAATTCTGCAAATGTATGTGATTCAGTTCATCTATTGCTAATGAAAAAATTGCAAGGTTGTTTAATTCATTTTTCTACATGTTGTTTACTTTTTCTCTTTTGAATATTATGAGCTAGAAATGTACTATCCTAGAATGTTCATTTTGCAAGTGTATGGAAATAGGACTATCTTGCCTATTCCATTTATGATTCTGAAAGACATTTTGTAACACTTTATTGATGAGTGCAAAGGACTTTATTGGATTATACTCCCTCCATGTTTTTCTATCAAAAAGATATTATTCAATGTCATAACTAATGTATTGTTAGTAATTTTCTACATCACATGCGAACTTTCATCTAATCTACAATTTGGAAGGTTTTGACTTTTCTTGGAATCTATTGTCTTGCTTGTGGTTTTTGTTTATTTGAAGGTTTGGGTACAAAGTCTCCCCACAATTTCATCACAATAATAGTTGCCTTGTTGAAACTTTCAAAGCATATGTAGAATGATGTCATGCATCCTGCTTTTATAGATAATGTATCCATGCTTGTGTACAAGTACACTGCATATCCACCAGACTTTCCCAGGTATTACTGGCAATGCAAGACACATTCTTGTTTACATTTTTAGGATTGAGTTACATTGTTCCCTTTTAAAATGAGTATGAAATTATGAACAATAAAAAAGTTCCTTTATATGAAAATCATTAGGTTGTAGCTATAATTTTGGCATGTATAGATGCTTTAAATGGGGTGCCTTATCTTCTAATGCTTATATCTACAATAATCATTATAGGGATTTTATAATCCATATGAAGCAACCCAATTTCCACAAGTATATGCTTGACCAGCAACAACAATGTACCCACATGCACAAGTAACACAAGGTGCAATTGGATACCCTACCTCACCAGGATATAATTTTTTAAGGCCCACACATTGTTCAGTATAGCAGCCCTGGAATGGTGGCAACAACTAATGTATCACCACAGTGTGGGGGTGGGGCATCTATCCCAAGCGTTGTTCAAACTTGAGGTATATTCCACTTCCTCATATTACAGATATGGGTATACGAATTTCTTGAACTATTTTCATTTTCTATAAGATGAAAAGGATTAAATTTCTCCTTTCAAATGTATAAACAACACTAATAGGTGAAAAAATTTCCTCAACAAACTAATTCCCATGACAAACACCACAACAATATGCAGGAGTTGTTCCTCTTCAACCATATGTAGCCATAGCAGCTTCTGAACAGGCTACTACATGACATTTTTAATGGTTAAAATAGGAACAAGGTAAAAGAGAGAAGGAACACATGTGCAATACTGGGATAAGTTGACTTCAAACTTTAGTTAATTCTTTATGATCCATCATTAAAAACTAAAGGAGCATTTGGCTAACTTGTACTGATGAATATTTTTTCGGTTAGTTTTGATCCTTTTGCTGAAGTCCCCAATCTTTATTCTTTCATATTAAATATTTGCAGTGAAGAACTAACTTATCAGATGCTAATATGGGACTTGAAAGAAATTTATTTGAAAGAATTATTTACAAAGAAATAAATTCAATAATTTAACTCGAATATACAAGGCAAGGAAAACTTTGTAAATTTTCCATTGCTTTGACATTAGTCCACAATGATGTTGAAGCTCAAATTAAGTTCATTTATGCATCAAAACCTTTTGTTGAAATGTCACTTGCACTTGATTCTAACACTTTACAATTGTAATATGTGAAACTCTAAAAGAGTGCTGACAAAATAATCTGCATTGATAATTAAAAGAGATTGATAATTAAAAGAGTTTGCATAATTGATGCAGATTGTAAATTGCAAGTAGACTACAATTACTGAGAGGGTTCAAACTACCTCACAATTTTGGGAGAAGTTACCAAGCCTTTGCTTGGAAGTGGCACTTCATTTCATAACAGCATATGATTTTAAGTTTTACAGTTATATATTAAACTGGTTTGTATTTCCTGTTGTTGCAACCTATCTTGTTGATGTAGTTTGATTTAGCTTATTTACAAGCTACCAACTTACCAAAAAAATGTGAATGTAGCCCTGATCAATTTCATTTCCAAAACCATCAAAGCTATGAATCAATGTATATTGGTTACAAATGTCAAGGATTTCATTCGAATGCTATATCCAAATTCTCTTTATGATATGTCAAACTCTATTTTGTATGAATAAAATCTCCTTGAAATACAATTCAAGCCATCCACTTAGCAATCAAAGCAATACAACAAAGCCGAACACCAGTAGTTATCGACAAGTTTCATGAATGTCAATTATGCAAAATATACACATAGGTTTTATCAATGTGATGGCCAGTGTTCAATATTTCAATTCATATTTACTAAAGAATTTCTCTGGGTTCCCACTCTAGATGATTCTTGTTTGAAGGAATAATAGCATTACTACGAGCCACCTTAGAATGAACAAATTTAGTATCAACATTCTTTCTTTAACACAAAACAACATCTCTTTAGTTACTATACCCTGTTTTGCATAAAATATCTTGAGGGTTGTATCACATACATAAAAAAAGGCTCTCTTCTAGACAAGAGCATGCCATGAAATGGAACATGCATGACTAAATATTCTAAAATACTTATATTTATGGTATTACTCATCATTATTTAAAATATTTGAGTCTTTGTTGGCCTATCTATGCAATAACCAACACCCTAAGAGGAACAATTTATATGATTTTTGAAATACAAGAGATTCGTAATGAGTATTTTGAGTTCAAGAAAAAGAAGTTCAAGAGGTACGCACTCCTTTGCTACAACTTTCTATATTGTTTGACAGATGAGTGGTTTGAGTTATTGGGGATCAAGGTAATATTTCCTGAGAATACCAATGGAGAGATTGAGCCGGTGCAGTTATGAACAGTACATATGGACAGGCACCATGACTTTGCTTCATACAGGATATTTGAGAACTATTTTGTAACACCTCTGTTGGAGAAGTTGGCAGGCTTGGAAATGCCCACAATGGCCACTATGGTAATAAATCCATTAGGCCACTGTAGATGAAAGCTCTGGGTTCATGAGACCACAATTGGGGAGACTACTTCCATGAAGAGTAAACTATTTTTAGAATGTACAGAGCTGATGCTTCTCCTTGTATACTGCCTTGGGCAATACCTCCCATAATTGCTCTAATAGAGACAAGCAAGCAAGCAGATGTTCTTAGCGTTCAAAGTCTATTCTAGATAGACTGGAAAGACATGTATTTTTCCCTCTAAAATTGAGATTGATGATTTCAAGTTTCGTGGCAAAGGCACATTCAATGAGGCCTTCAAGTTCATTGAAAATCTATCTATGAAGCCTTGTGCTTGGAGAGCTTATGACCCTAAGGGGTTCATCGATCTTGAAAGAAGATCCCAAGGTAGAAGGGATGCAACGTCAATACGATGAATCAAAGAACCTTATCAGGTGTAAAGATGAAAAATAAAAGGCCTTCTTACCATATACAGGATGCCATAAGTAGGTGATTAAAACTTTCAGCCCTTCCTTCTATAGATAGCAATACAAATATCATTCCTAAACAATGGGAATTTGGGATCAATAATGTTTCATCGGAACGTATGAAGAACCTGGCAAACCCTTATTGAGTCTTTTTGTAACGAAAAATAAGAGTAACAAAAGGAAAAGGAAAATTAGCACCAAGATTTGAGATTGAATTTTCCTACAGCTGCAGAAATAAAAGTAGAATGGCTACTTCTCAAACAGTCTACAAAATAATACGCTCATAAACTAATGCCTAGAGATATAATCATACTGTAATTTGACAACGCAACTCATCTAATAAAAGAAAGAATTTAATCAAATAAGGAAATACCAGATTTTTCCAAACAACTCTACAATTTTGCATGCAACAATAGTTATTATTAATGAATTTAACTACATTGATACAGAAGTGGGAGCGGTCTATGGCGGTGATCAAAACTAAGGGATTTGATATTTATTGGAACTCCATGATTAACGCAACAGCCTTTCACGTCCTGGAATAGTCTTTATTGTATCCAAGTATTGTGAAGTATTACCAGATGTTTATGCGCACCATTTAACCACTTAACCACGATTACCTACTATGTAGACTGTATTTTTCCTTATTAATTTATCAACGGTGCCAATTTTTTATTTCATCCAAGATTTAATCACAAGTTTTTGTGTAAACGGATGCCTATGATTGTAGTGGTACACCTCTCGGCATAATAATCTTTTTTTTTTTTTAAAAAAAATTTGCTTTAAAATTTCAGGAAAATCACATTGGACAAATTTCTAGTATTCAACCAATTGCAAGGAAGCTGAGTGCGCAAAAGATGCTTCCTACATCAATCTAAACATGAGAGAGTTGCGATAATTTCTTAAATGATTTTAATTGTAGCAGATTTAGATGCACAAACATATAACAAACAGTTAAACAATGAAAATCATAACACTAAAGTTTACGTGGGGAAAACCCTTTAGGGAGAAAAACCCCATACTCCAAAACATGGCTCAAGTATATTATTCTGCAACAATAAACAAGTTACAATATAATTGTAGAGCTATACTCTTACAGGAGTCTTCACACTTCTTCTATATCTTTAAGTAATTCTGGCAACATAATAATACTTCAATAAAACATCAACATACAACTCCAAAAAACAAGTGCTCAATGTATAGGATCTTACAATGCATTAATTAGACATTTATACAATCCAACACTTGGGACTGAAGATGCAACATGGAAAGTGTCAAAAACACTATACATGCATAAGGGTAAGTTTCCAATTTTCTAGACATGTAATACTATAACTACCAATTGTCAATAAACCTAGACATGCAAAAGATGCACCTGCCAAAAATATAATTGCACCTCCAAAGCTCACATTCTATGGAAACTCAACATGAAATAGAAATTTCCTTCATGCACAACTCCACCTATAATTGGTAAGTTCCAACTTGACTCCTGCTCGAAAATAGAAACTGCAAGTTGTAACTCACAAAGCAACATAGGATAATTATCAACATTAAATAATTAAATAATCAATGCTAAGAAAAATCAAAGGTTGAGATGCCTTGATTTTCCTAATATTCTCCCACTTGTCAAACACCTTTAAAGAGCCAATGGAAGTAACAAGATTTAACTACTAGAGGTCGTGAGACACATAGACTCCAAACACCATCTAGACTTTTTTGTGCTCATTGGCTTTGCTAGTGAATCTACAACACTCATCGAGGCACCAACCTTCTCTAATTTAACCTTCCCATCTTCCACCATATTGTGAACAAAATGAAATTCCACATCAATATGCTTTGTTCTGGCATAGAAAGTAATATTTTTTTCCAAACAAATGACACGCTAACAGTCACAACAGATAGTAATTTACTCTACACCAAAAACTAATACAAGAACACAATCTCTTAGGACAAATTCCTTTTTTACAAGCATGAGTAACTGCCATGTACTCTACTTCTATCATGGACAAAGTGACTACATCCTACCACTTACTCATCCAAATAATGGTGCCACCAAACATCATGAATAAATATCCATTGGTGGATCTTCTATTAACAATATCTCCTACCCAATCAGAATCCACAAACCCACGAACACAAAAGGGTAAGTGCACCAAGATGGTTCCCAAAAAGGGGGCTTAAATGGCCCTTTTTTTCTGAAATCAAGAAATACCGACCTTGGACATGAAATTGAGGATAACTACACTCAAAATTTTGAGATGGAACAAAAAAAAGGATCGAAGTGCTCTGAGTCTACTTTCTAAACTATTAATTTATTTTGAAAATGGTTGAGATTAAGGGGTTCAAAAGATGGATGTACACAAATTGATGTTGTTTTTGTCAGAAAAACATAACATAGCAACTCTTGTACAACCCTAACATGGTGAAATTTTTTGTAGTATTTTTACAATCGCAACAGTTAGAAGTTAGCTAACAGTATATAGTTGATGCATGATTTTTCTGATAATTTTTTAATGAATATTTGATTTTTTATAAATTTTCTAAGTGGGCACTTCCTAAAAAGCAGAATTTTGGCCGTGCTCCCTCTAGAAAATTTTGAAAGTAATAGATTTTTTTTATTTTTATTTTTTAAAT
>VDFB02282159.1:0-25829 GCA_007258455.2 Sequoia sempervirens | reverse complement strand
AATTTTAGAGGAAATTTCTTCCCTAATGCCTTCTCAAATACAACCACCATTATTATTATCATTTGGAACCCTTGTGTAGTAACTTTGAAACTTGGTATTTTATCGTTATTTTCTTTTGAAGTATACACATGCAAAATAGTTGTTTATTCACATAAGAGATAACAAAAGTAACCACATGTCAATTGCATAAAAATTGATGGGGAGAAGATAAACACCCAAAGTTATTGAAACGTCATTAGCATATCCTACAATCATTACATTCCAAGAGATGACATCTCTTTGAGCCATTCCATCAAATAGTTCAAGTGCCTTATCTATACTTCCACATTTTGAATACATGTCTACTAGAGCATTCCAACTATAATATTTGACAAAACTACCCCTTCCATTATGTTATGATGGATGTCCATACCCTATTCCAAAGCTCACCTGACATGATGATCTATGATGTAGAAAATCTTATGCATAATAGGTTGATCAAAAATCATCCATGAATTTTCTAGTTCTATTTATAACTCCCTCTTACATGCACTCAATTGTGTAAAAAATTCTTACACATCTTACATAGCATTAGATGATCTTACATGATGTCATATTATAAATTACATGTGGCATAAAGTTCCACCTTGTAAGATTTCATAGGAATCCAATCATGCAAGCTTAGATATAAGTGAATAAGAAAAGTTTCAATAGTTGCAACCACAAAAAAAATGGTGCAATATACGCGAATAAAAGCAATTCCAAAATAGAGGAAATCAATAGACAAAATCATCCACCAAATAGACCTCTTGAATGCACATGACTCAAGAGAGTGACATGTCTAAGAGGCCATAAATTAACTCTTAGTCACTCCAAATCAGGTATTGAATTAACTCAATCTAACTAAGATTGAGATGACCTTGACTAAATAGTGGTGAAACTTATCTAATGTCACTCAATGATTCATTAGAAATGATTACACTTGAGCACCTTAAGTCAAGTGTCCCTATATGTAGAATCACCTAAATACTTTTTTTTAAAAAAAATTGCACAGTTTCATTGAACCTTCGACGAACTCCACCAATGAAATACAAAAGCATCTGATGCAATTGTTGTACCTCCAACAAAATTCAAGAATGTCTAATCGTCGAAATTTCAACAAAAACAACTGAAGAAACAACAAAATATTCCAACGAAAGATCTATACCTTTGTCGAAACTTTCGTTGCTATTGTTCGTCGCTAGATTGACAAAAGTTTCTTCAATTTTTTGACGAACACATGATCCCTTTTTTGATGTGACAACCGACAAAGTTAGGTCACTATTTCGATGTTTTAAATTCTGTTGGGAAAGCAACGAAAACTTTACAACGAAAATCGGTTTAGTGTTTCGTTGGTATTCTGACAATCGTTTGTCAAAATTTCAACAAATGTTCATCAGAAATTGGACCCAAATACAACAGTGTACCCCTTGCTCAACTCTCCCCATCCCCCAAGGAATTTTTAATTCCTTTTTGTCTTCCCAAGGTCCTTTTGAGGAATTTTTAATTCCTCTCTCATCCCCCAAGGAATATTAAATTATTTTTATCCTTTACATGCATATTAAAAAGGAATTTTTAATTCCTTTGGTCTACTCTTGATCTCAACCCTTGATCCTCTTCCAAGAATCAGTCCTAACCATTCATCCATTATCCTCCAAAATCTATATATCCAATACTTAGCCATTTTTCATCTCTCACCCATTTTTCACTAGAGTGTTGTTATGCTGCCAAAATTTTGAGTGAGCACACAACCCATTGCACATCGCGAACACATCTACACAATAGGAGGTTTTCTAATCTAGTTTGAGTTCCTTATTTCCCTATCTTGAGTTTTTTTTATTTTTTTTAGTCTTTTGCTTGATTTTCTTGCATTTTAAGTAGATTAAAAACATGGCACACATTTCTTGCACGCCTGATGGGACCCCCATCATGGGTCTACTTTCACGTTTTTGTGTTGTTTCACATTTTACAAGTTTGGGTTTCACACACAGGGGTGAATCCACCCCCTATGGGAAAATCCACCTGACATAGGGGTGATTCCGTGCATACACAGGTGAACACACATGTACACCCTTCCTTTAGAGGGGAAAACTTGTGACCACTAATCTAGAAAAGCATTTTTAGAGGCGAATATGCTCAAGACAAGTTAATGGGTGAACTTGTTGAAGGAAACAACAATCCTAATCAAGTCACAATAGTGGACGCACATAGACCTCTTCACTCAACAAGCAATTACAATCCCACCCACCTGGAAGAAAGGCGATCTTGCATCTAAGAGAAAGGTGAATCTGCTCTACATAGGGGCGATTCTAAGGTAATCCAAAATGTAAAAAAATTCAATTTAAGCCTTCATTTGGTTTCAGATTTGGGTACTAATTAGCTGACTTGTTCATTTGTTCTTGTGATTTTTTACTAATGTTTGTGTAGCTTATCATATGCCCAAGATCAAAGGTCAAAATTACTAACTCATATGTTGCAAGATGAGCGATCAAAGCCCCTTAGATTTGTGTGTTGTTTTGCATACTAGTTAGGAACACATATTTAATTAAAGGGTCAATTAATCTTGTTTTCTATGTTTGGGAGCATGTTGTTGACGTATTCTCTACCCTTGAACCATACGGTGAGCCTGGGTGATCAAAAATCCCAACTTGTTCTAGTCTAATTGATTCCACCTAGGGAGTGTTAGTACGTGGATGCACTCCCCTTGCACTACGTACAAGCCTGGGGATTATAAACATTTAGTACTTCTTTCCCTTTAGTGATACCTTCCTAGGATTTCATCACTTGGGGGACGATCTCAACCATGTGTTAATGCCAAGGTATATAAAGGGGGTAGAGCTAAAGTTGTACCCCAATTTGGTCACGTCATGTCTAGAAAAGCATCGAAGCTAGGGTGATACCTAGATAAGACATGCAAGGTTGGTTTGAGTTTCTAGTGCCTTGTTGGGGCTCCCAATCCATGCTTGTGATGGGCTGGTGTTCACTGTTGTACCTCACGTACCCTCCTGGTGTATCGAGGACTCCCTAGAGAGCTTGTGTAGCCTATTTTAATACCTGTGTTTATCTGTAGCTTGGTATAGTGCAGGGGATATGGATTGTACCCCAAAGTTACTCACCACATACTCCCTTAGGTTGAGATAGAAATCCTCGTGGTGAACTATGATAGTTCCTGAGTGAGAGAGTGAAGGTGAATCTATGGCGTCTATTGATGACCCTGTGCCACTGAATCTCTATCTATCCACCTTCGTGAGAAAGGGTGATCCGGAGAACCACCTCGGTATCATGGTGTATTAACCTTGAGGTGTCCCCTCAAGGTGGTGGTCCTACATAAAGTTTGTATTCCCTTATTACTAATTTTAGGCTTGTGTTGTCTAGCGTGTCTTCTTGTGATATAACAATACTTGTCATTGGTCTGAGTCAGTCCCAACCCATTGCTTGTTTTGTGTTGTTTGCATCATTTTCCATACTTTTCCCCTAGCCTCAGTGGCGAGTTTTCTTCTTACAAGGGAAAACTTTCATTGTGGATAGGCGATCCTACCCTGGAAAGGGTGAATCTACATCAGAGTCTAGTCTGATCATCCCAATAGGAAAACTTGCTTTTTGTCAAGGGTGAATTAGCTGGGGGGGTCTCTTAGATAGGAAACCCCGCATCCGCCTATTTCCAGAATAGGTGATCCTATCCATAGTATAGGAAATTTTATGTCTAAGTCTCCCAATCCTTCGTTTGTACACCCCCTAGGATAGGTGAACTTTCCCTCCATAGGGGCAATCCTGTGTCGAGTCTATACCATACTTGTCCATACATTTGAAGAGATAGGTGATCTTGATCCCCCAATAGGCATTTCTGCATCTTTTCTATACACCTTTGAGATAGGTTCCTAACATAACTTTCACACCACATGACTTCCCCCTTAATAGGGAGAACTCTCCTCTTTACATCCCCACATAGGTCAATGGTAATATTGTAATTGGTTTTATGGTTGACCCTACTAGTAGGGTTAATGTTATCATAGAGGAGACACTCTTTATTAATAGCTTTTGTAAAGAGAAATATGAGTTGAAGGCTACAATCCGCAATCATGATGGCCTTTCTATATCACCTATCAGTTCTATTTCTTTGACGGTCTTGGTTGTACCTAAGTCTACTGATGTTCCAATTTTTATGATTCCTAAATCTGACCTATTTAGAGGGATACTAGGCATTCCATGACTAGTTTCCATGAATGTGGTCACATCAATGGTCCACAAGTGTTTGAAGCTCCCTCATGATGATGCAGTGCACACTATTCATGACACTAGGTATAAACCACTTGTGTCACATGGGGAATTTTTGTTAGATCATTCTTGGCCTACTCTGATTGGACCTTTACTGCCCCATGGAGATTTATACTATAGAAATTATTTTAAGTATAATACTAGAGTATTGGCCCCTAATGTTTTCTTTCTTCCTTCATCTCATGTTATTTTTATAAAGGCATCTACGCATGCGCATCAATGTGTTTTGTCTTTTGTGCCTTCTTCCTCAAGGGCTACAAACAAGCATGATCCCATGGATAGAACATATTCTATTGAGGTTTCACATCTTCCAATGGTTCCCTTTGTTCCTTCTACTATACCTAGCACAACAAAAGGAAATACATCCACATTTGTGAAATCTAAGCCTCAAGTTTTCCAACTCCCATTTTTTCCTATGATCCCTTGCCCTACCTTGCATGGTAAGGGGAAGCATGCAATTGGAGTTATTTCTTCTCATGTTGCTCCTACATCTCATCCCTCAAGGCCTCCTCCAATTCCTCCACCTACTTCCAAAGTAGAGAAAGGCAAGGAGGCCACAATCGAGACTAGGATCTCTATTTCTATGGCACCTAGTTCCCCCTAAGGAGCTTATTCTTTCATCAATAATAGCTAAAAAAACTACTCCTTCGATGGAGCAAGAGACCCTAAAATATTCTAAGGCTTTTTTTCTTGGTATTCATAACCATCAGAACCAAATTGTGCATGAGCATAAGCGTCCTTGATGGGCATTGGCCCAAGAGCATGCTACCTTGTAGAAGATCAAGGATGAGCCTTTTTCTTTGTTTCTGCTTTTATCTAATTATATTGGTTTTATTTATGTTCTTGTTTCTATTTCTATTGCTTCAATTTTTCTTCTAGCTTCCTCGATGGATCTTTATGAACCTTACCCTAAGTGGGTGCAAGTGTTCATCGGTCCCTCTTTAGAGCTTCTTTTGATCACTTCTTTACTTGATCTTCCTCCTTTTTATTAGACCATGGATATGCTTCACATGAAGTTCATATCTATTGTGAATCCTTCTACTTCTTCCCTTTCTTCCACTTCTAATGTGAGGGTTTTGCATCCTCCTCTTAAGCATAAATTAGAGAACGACCTCTTTTCAAGGACAGTCGTAAAAAGTCTTCATCTCCTCTACCTCGATCTAGTTTGGTTTTTTTGGTTTTTGCAACAAAGGAGTCTTATTCTTCCTCAGAGTTTGTTAATGTCCCTCTTCTAAAGGTTGAAAATGACTCACCAATTTCTCAAGGTCATTTTGTTCAATCACTACACTCCACTTTAGAGAAGTGAATATAGGACTCACTGGAGGATATTTTGACTCTATCATCCATCTTTGTCAGATTGATGATATTAGCCTCATAGGAGATCTTGGATAAGGATGTTCATGTGGCATCTTCCTTGGATCTTGTTGCAGGAAAGTCACTCAGCACTGCTCTTACTATCCTCCCTCTATGATCTCATCCTCCCTCCCCTTATGATGATCTAGATTAGAAGCATGATGATTTGTTAGAGGTGCTTGACTAGATCAGTACCTCTTTTTATCTTTAGATTAGATTTATGTGTTTTTTTGTGTTCCCTTGCACTTGTTTTTTATGTTTCCACTCTCCCCTAGAGGACCCTTTATACCCTTGTAGGTACTTGGATATATGAGAGAAAATCTATCATACCTTCTTCTATATGTTTCATCATTCTTCTATTTGTAGTAAATTAATTTTCTTTTCACATTGGGGATGACACAAAGTGTTAGGGAATTTAGGAATCTTTTGTGTTGGCCTGGATTTTTATGTCTTCATTTTCTCTTCTTCTCATTCCAATCTATTTGGGAGGTGATGACAGTTCATATAATTTACACTATACTTGTATCCTCTTGTGCTTTCAATCTATTTACCTCTTATTTTTTCTAATGTTGTGGATTCTATGTGTTATCCCTTGTGCAATAGCATTCCATGGATACATCTCACTATGTATGTCAAGACACAACATCTCTCTCCCTCTCTTTACCTTTCTTCTCCTTAGAATGACTTGTGCTCCTCTATGTATCACATATCATTCTAAGGGGGGGCTACCATAGTAGGTTATTCTTATTTTTTTCAAAAATGTCTTAATATGTCTTAAAATTCTTGGTGTCTTATGATCTCATCATCTAGCTTAGGGGAAATCTGACTAGACTTATATTTTTTGTGATTGTCCTACAATGTAGTTTGTAATAGCCACATGCCTATCAACTTGTTGTATGGTCTTTAGCATAACATGGCTTGCTAGCCATCTTTATATCTGATTAGGTTTATCATGTCTTTTTTTTTTTTGTCTAATATGTTTATCTGTAGCTAACATGTGTATGGTGAATTGGCAGTAAACTTTGTAGGATAAAAGACCCATGTCCTCTTCATGTCCTCACTTAGCTTTAAAATTTTATATATAGCATCACAGACCTATGTCCTTTTCATCTTGGGTATATTCTCCTCAACTATTTCTCTCTACTTTAGCTCATATCTACTAGAATGCACATGCTCACTAAAGTAGGGACAAAATGTATTATTGTAAATTACATCCTATACAATTTCACATCCCATGAGCCTCCCCTTTAGATAAATTAAAGACAATAATGCAATCTTCCTTTTATCCAACTTTAATTTATTCCCTTTTTTTTAGCCCATTTATTTCCCATCATTAAGTCATATTTATGTCTAGGATGAATGTGTGATGCACAGATGTTTGTGCACCACAGGAATGCCCCAAATATATTCTTGATTGTAGTAGTCATTGAAGTTATGCTTCCGACCTATCAATGAATGTAATGCCTTTGTTAGCTCATAGAAATGTTGGGATGACTCCTACATGCATAAACCTCCCTAAAACACTTCATTTTGAATCCTCTCTCTATACAACAAGGAATTTCACAAGCTCTTCATTCTCTCTTGATGTTTCTTTATCATAGTAGCTTCTTTGCCTCCATTCCACCATCTTCATTGCATCTTCTTGCTTGTATAGCCATACTACATTGAAACTTTGGTATTATAAGCATATTTCTCTCAATCTTGGAGATTACAACCTCTCCCTTTGTTGGCTTCAGTTGTTTTGTGGTTTGTCCTTGATGTCAAAAGTTGATGCTATATGCCTTGATGTTTCAATGTTGATAAGGACAAGCTAACAAGTTCACACATCATGTTTCAGTGTGGTTGGCATATGACTTGGTGATTTCATCATCCATCTTGATGTGGGTTCTTGATACTCTTGATTTATAGTGGATCTAACAATGATCAGCTTTTAGGAAACTTCATGATAGCATTCTATAGGATATCTTTTATTTTTTATTAGGAAATCCTGACTTCATGGTTAGTGGCTTACATACTTAGGAATATGTCTTGGAATTTTTTTTGATGAGGTATACATTTTCATATATATTTGTACTTGTGTACATTTGGCTGAAGGTGCAAATGTGATGTGAACTCTTGTATTTGAGTTTCTAGCAACTACAAGTATAAAACCTTGTGAAGCATATAGCTTCAAACAGTTTGTGCTCCATTATTACAGTTGGTTTGATTCAGTGCTTTACATTGTTGATTTTATTGGCCACATACATATTTAGCAGGGATGACATACAATTTAGATTGACTAATTCTTGGCATTCTTGATCATGATATTGGAACTCTTGTTCATATTCAGTTTTGGCATACTTGGTTTTGGCATTCAGTATCCTATTCAGTGACAGCATTGTGATGTTGGTTTATATCTAGTTTTGATGGTACTGATCTTTTGGCTCCTTGTGCAAATTAAAAGACATCTTGATTACAGGGTTACATTTTATTGATCTTTTTTCATGGCATTTATATCATGGAAAAGTTTATTGTTTCATTAACTCATTTGTGCTCGGGCATGACGTATCTTTTGCAAAATTCTATGATTAAGCATTTGTGCAAACTCAAGTTTCATTGATATGCATATTGGTCATTACATTTGTTAGTGAGCTCCATTGGTATAACATTTTGATATCATTACTTAGCACACTCTTGTGCTTGGGCTTCACTTTACATTATTTACACTACTTGCACTTTGTGTATGGGATGTTACACTTTAAAGTGTTTTTGAACTCCATTAGTTGGCATCAATGATATTATTATCAGGTTCATGGCATAGCACATTGTTTTTGGTTTAAAAGTGTATTCACCTTGCACTTGAAAATTGTTATTATTGGATTTATTGATACATTACATTGTTGTTTGGAAGTGCATGTTACATAGCACTTAAGCTGATTTTAAATATTTATTTCGGGCTCATGTCATTTTATTCTATTGTTGACTTATTGATAGTCGATTGTTATCATTTAATTTGAAGAATTTGGTCTTTACCATGCATGTGGTTATCGACATACTCATTTCTTGGATTGTCGACTTATATTGGGTTCTTGATGTGTCACGTGGACTTTGATATGGCACATCATAATGTCGGTTCCTTGGATCTCAAAATCATTACATTTTTACTTATGGATTTCAAAAGTTATGTATTATGTTTTGGGGGTTCGATGGAAAGAGAAGATAGGGAAAAATAAAAGTGATTGTTTCATTTCACATTTCAACCGAACCCTAGCCCCGCCATGATGAAATTGTAGTTATAGGTTGAACAAGATCGTGGTGGTTTTCGAGTTGGTTTTTTAGGTATGGAAGTTTGTGAACAATGGCAAGTTAGTTGGTGGAATCACGAGCTGGAAGCGAAGGAAATAGAGAGTTCGATGGTTATTTGGTTGCAGTTTGAACTACCATAATAGAAGATAATATTTTTTCTTTGCTTTGTTCTTTCAAAGGTAAATCTGGTGAATGGAAAAGTTAAAAAAAAAGTGAAGTTGGTATGGTTTCAGTTTTGAATAGTTGGCTTCATTTCAGGTTTTAGTTTTAAAAAGGATCTTGAAGTTTTCATTAATGATAACTAATCTGAAACTACTTTGAACCCAAACTCAAGGTCTCACATTTTGGTACAAGGGTTTCATTTTCTTTTTGTTGTATAAAAGAATGGCAATAAGCCATTATTTGGGTTGGAGGTTTTGAAAATAATATTTGTTGAAAAAGAAAATAAGGAGAGGGTTTATGAGAGGGTGTCCAGAGATTGAAATGAAATAACAGAGTATTGTTGAAAAGAGAATAAGGGGTTATTATAGTGATATTTTTGTACTTTGAAAAAATTGTAAAAGAGAGAGCTTAAAGTGTTTATATCTCTAATTCTTATTACAGAGATTGCATATATTTTAGTAAGGTTATGTTGGTACTATTTCATTCAATACAGATTCTAATGGGAATTATTGTATATCTTTTAAATGTACTATGTTGAGATTTTGTAATTTCAAAAATAATGTAGTTATAACGTCTTGACAGATTGCATGCTTATTGAGAAATTTTCAGTGGAGTTGGTGCTCCTGAACTGTAAAGGAGTTGGTGCTCCTACTGAAGTTGGTCCTTCAAAATTTTGGTGGAGTTGGTGCTCCTATATTGTTACAGAGTTGGTGCTCTAAAAAATGTTGTAATCAGTTTGGAATTAAGCCTGTAAGCCATTTTGGAGTGGTTTTTCCACCCCAAGAGGGTTTTCCACTCGTCAAAGCTCTATGTTTCTCTTTTGTGTGATTTGTGCTTATCTTGTTTAAGTTTTTCTTTCAGTCATTTGTGAAGGTAGTCCATTCAATGCTCTGATACATTATCACAATTCCAAGTTGTCTTTAAGATCAAAGTTCAATTGTTCATGTTCAATGTGTGAATGTTAAATTATGTCATAAGTGAGTTTGGTGTCTTGTGTAAAACAAAGCATCAAAAAGATGTTCATTCAATATTATATGAACAATTTACATCATGCTTTGATATGAGTTGTTAAGAATTCATGTTATATTTGATTAAGTCATTGAAAACAATCATTCAAAATTCAGTATTCACTTTGCATATATAAAGTCACGCTTTTATTCAAGATCAAAAAGGGTTTAAATCTGCAATTCCAGTCATAAAATTTTTTAAATACATTATTTTGATTCACCCCCCCTCTCGAAGTAATTCCACTTCCAACACCCTTTTGGCATTCTCATTTTTCTAAAGGAGGGTAACTGTTATTTCTTCATTGCATTGTCTTTTAATCTAGTTAATATACTATTCTAGTATATAATTTCTTCTTCTATTACGTTTATTTCATTTATCTCTATCATATCTGTTTTTCCATGGAGGTGGAAACACCAAAGTGAGGATTTGACAAAGGTGAATCCATAAACAACCCCAACATTTTTCCTTGGTCTTATGTGCACAGGTACTTAAGATATTTTTTTATTGGAGGCTTCATCTCTTAGTTATCTATGAGTATTTTATTCCTTTCCTCTTAGTTTAAATTACTTTAATTTCTATTATTCTCTATTATTTTCTTGCATTTTAAGAGTTTTTAGTTATTAGAAATGTTAGTACAACTACTTTGTTGTTTACTAAGGAATGCATTCTCAATTTTTTGTCTATACAAGACCAGTGCACCACAGAGATGTCTCCATGCTTCACTGTCATCCTTGGTTGAGAGCTCATCAATTTTCCTAGAAGACCTATGTGACCTACTCTTTCAATTTTTGAAACTCTCACCTTTTAATTTTGCATAAAACATAAACAGACACTCTTCATCATTTCATCTTGTCACCTAAGCTAGGTGTTTTGAGGTAGTTGAGGGTCATTTTCTCCTTGAGACCTTGTCATCTTGATAATAGAAAATCCCCTCATCTATACTCGTATCATGGTTTAGTGTGATCTTTGGCAGTGATGTGTATTCATCACCTAGTGATGGATGATATTTTATAATGATTTGGTATCATGGACAATCTCTTGTATCATAATTCTTATGCAGTATGATTGCTTTGACATCTTGAGTTATAGTGTTATGAGATAGTTATCTTCATGTGAAGTGAGATGTTGATCCTTGGTTCTAGAGTATGTTTTTTATTGTATCTTGGTTTACTCTTGATTCTAGAATAGATTTGTTGCATTATACAAGTTCTCTTATGACCAATATATATTCATTAGAGCATGTAATCTCCTAAGGAGATGTTAGATCATGATATCGTGATTGGGTTTCTAATTTTGCAGTAGATCTTAGATAGTGGTCTCGTTAGTTCTCTTAGTATTAAGTACATTGGTCATGCACTTGGGAGCTTCATGATAGTGATTTGGAGCTTACCATGGATTGGTCATTTGTAGGTTCTTTGGATACTTGGAGACTTGAGTGAGGTTGTATTTCTCTTATGATTAGAGACATTTGTTGAGACAGTTACTCTTGGGAGGTTTTAATAGGAAGACTGAGGAGCCTACACCTACATGAGGACATGAGTTCATGGACTTGAGAGGAGATTATTCTTGGAAGAGAACCATTGTGACTCAGTGAATCTTGGAGGATAATTTCCATTCCCACTCTTGGTCTACTCAGGATATTATCTTCTAATTTAGGTATTTTCCATCCTATTTTTAGATATAGAACTCTTTATTCTTTATCTTCTTGTGGATATAGATCTTAATTTTTGGTTGTTATTTTTGGAGGTTTCATTTGAGGGGTATTTAGCATGTTTATCTCATTAATTTCATATGATTTGTTTTATGATGTTAGTTATGAGGATCATAGGAGATGTTTGTTGGGCTTATTCCTAGCTTTGGTAATAGATATTTTGAGTGTGATCTCCCTTAGTTAAGAGAGTCTTACATCCATGTTGGTTCTACATGATACATATATTTCATTTTATCTATAAGATTGATTGATTGGCTATTGTTGAGGCTTTCATTTGGGGTTGTGTAAAGGAGGTCATACTTGAAATAGATTAGCATTTTGAGTTGTTGGTAGAAGGGCGTGATATAATTTATAGGTTTTCTCTTTTTATTCTATGGCTACTTCATGTAACTTTTCATGTTCATATGATTTGGGAGAGTTATGGTGACATGTTGTTAGAGAGTATGTGGATATTTATGTTGCATATGTGGATCATTGTGATTTTTTTGGGCGATACATGGTTTTGATTATTAGCCAAACCCTAGTTTGAGTGAACATGATTGGTAGACTTGGTATGCCATGATCTATTTTAAAATTTGATATTACCCATGCAATGGGATTTACTAGATGTGTATATTCTTTATTGACATGTTTTATATAAGGAGCTTGTGATTTTGGTTTATGGGTTGTATATATTGTTGGCATGAGTTTACGTATGCTATTGATACCTAGGAATTATGGATGGTTCGATGTATTAGTGTATGTTGTAAATGTTATTTTATTCATGTGGTTCTCTTACCTTTGACAACAACTCAAAGCCTTTATTATCACTTAGATTTGATGCTTGTGTTCTTTGGATTGGTGTATCTTCACCTTGTCTTATTCCTTTTCTTCCATAGGTGGAATGAACAAGAGGAGTTCTTGCTTGAGATGATAGTCAAATAAAATAACTGTGGACGTTGGCCGTATTTATTATGGATTCAAAATGATGGATAAGATTGGATTGACGACAGTTGCTTGCATTTTTGTCAGCCACTTGCAATTCAAGTGAAAAGATTTTAATTTATGATCTCACATGAACTCAGTTTGTATGAATAGTTGCCCTCAACCTTTTAAGTCATTCACGTGAAGAGAGTTCAATACTTCAATCTGAAAGCGATGGGCTTGCCTGCAGAAAGCTTTGAGAGCCACTACAAACGTCAATGAAATTAATGCCCTGACTTTAGAGAAGTAATCACAAAATGAAATAAAGACAGACCAAAAATCTGGTCAGTCAATCCTTCATGTGTGATTATAAATACCCATCTCTGTGAAAGTAATTTTACAACACTACTTTTGGGTGAGCAATATTTTGTTTTTCTGAGAAGCAAAACTGTTTGAATGGACAGGCAATTGACAGCCATAATCCTTCTAGTATTGGGAATGACAATAGTTCTATCTGACTGCCGCCTGCTTTGTAAGTTACTGATTTTTCTGATGCCTTGAAACTGTTTTTTCTTCATATTAGGAGTCACAGGTATTATTTATAATCATTTGGGTGGTTGTATTCCACTACAGATGATGGAGAGATGGACGCAATACAGAAATACCAATTGTCACAGGTATAACACGTTAGTATTATGTTAAAGAGACTATCTGAGAGTTAGTTATTATTGTAAAATTAAATATATTGAAGGGGATGAAGTATTTTTTGTGACATGGTGTGTTGATGATGAAATAGGGGAATAAGAGCAAGGCAGGAATAAAAAGAGGAAAACTTTGCACTTCATTTAATGAAGTAAGCTTTGGACTTGTACTGGAGGGAGATAATGGCACATCTCATTATAAACATGGAAGGAGATGATGATATTTTTCATTTTGGACATCATTAGAAAATATGTTAAAGTAAATGGTTTATAAATGAGAAATAGTATCTCAATGTGTCATCAACTGGTTAATAGACACAAATATGTACGAGCATGTTAGCCAAATAATGCATGCTTATACTTTTGTTTGTTATGTCTAGGTTGGCTCCACAACAATATGGTATATATCGTTGCTTCTTCTTATCCTTGTATGAATCATATAGATGCTTTAACATTTCATATATAAGTTGAATATTTTTTAAAATCTATTCTTGTTTTTATGCATGGGAATTATGCTTCTACATAGAGGGCTTTAAAGTTGAGTCCTATGTTGGCATGTTCTTGTATGAAGAAAATGTATGCTTAGGTTTTTCCTTGGTTTCAATTTTGGATGCATTGTAAAGGGTTTTTTTCAATGTCTCTAAAGTGAGGAACTCCATTTTTTGGACAAATGTAAGGTGATAATCCATGTACGTATTTGAGTACTTTGTATTACTCAAGGGTATTCTCATGCGAATGTGCAAAGTAGTTATGGAACTCATTGATCTAGCATTCAAATAAGTATTTCTTATTTTTGTATGCACTAAAACTCCATGTACCTTCCTCATAGTATTTAAGAGATTTGTATTACTTTTATAAAATGCTAACAAAATGAATCTTGTATCTATGTTGTCCATTATGGTCCCTTTCATATCTTTTTTCCAACCATTGATCTACTAGTAATCTCATTTGTGTTCTTTAAGTTTTAACATCCTAAAATGTTAGAGGAGATAAATGTTTACCATTAAATAAAAGTTTGGTCAACATATAATGATTTCCCATTTCTTACAAATAAAAGATATTAGAAGACAATGTTGGCCATTAGATCAAATTTTGATCACTAGTTTTTATTGGACTATAGCCCCAAAACAATTATGACCATAAACTCATATACCCTTTGTAAATTCTTTAAAAAAAAGCTATTTGATTTCCTCATGATGAATAGTTTATGCTCCTTAATTTTTTATATAAATATATGTTGGAATTAGTATTCAATATTTTATTTACCTGGTAAATTAACTTTTTGCTTCCCAATTCAACTAGACCTTCTTCCAAAATAAAATCTAGTGAGACTTTATCATCTAACTCATAAAGATATTATGGTTTACATTGAAAATATATTCAAATATTAACATTTGAAAGAATAAAATACAAAACAAATCAAAAAACTTCATAGAAAACAGGGATGCCCATAGAGGTGAAAGAAATCCACTAATATAAGGAGATTCTTTATCTCTATAGATGCCTTGAGGCATAGTGAGAGGACATTTTTTTCTAAAATTCCCATCCTTAACCCAAAGAGAAGCACTATCATACCTCCAAACACTAATACATCACAAAAACATTTTTTTATCATTTATTTAGAAAAATAGAAATTATAGAAAAGTTAGTGTTGATCTCAAAAAGATTAAACCATTAGCATTCAAGTGTAGTAGGGTTAGTGTAATAACCCGATTAGTTAATCTCAAAATTCCTAAAAAAAAAATTGAAATTATATACATAAGAACTATTTACCATTTCAAGTAAATAATCAACAAGTTACTGCAATTTCAAATTAAATTTCATCATCTTGGTCTGGAACTATTTGCAATGACGTAATCATTAAGTAAGGCTTGCTCACCCCCTGACCATATTGGCATCATGGAGCCACGTGGACTCTAGCCAAACCCCCAAGCAAGAATAGGACTACCAATAGGCTTAGTTTGTTATTGATAGTCATAAAAACTAAGATTTTGTAATTAGCGGGTATGCAACCCTTTCTAGGGTTCCTATTCCCTAGACAATTCATCATCGGCTGCCACCCACTTAGGTGAGCAGGATTTGAACTCAAATTATAAATTATAAGTGCATCACAATTAAGTAATGGTAAATTACTAAATTATATTCCTTTCCATTTTACTTACAACCTAAGTTGTGACTGATATACTTTAAATAAATAAATAATTGCAATATAATTACATTATGGAAATCTTCCTAAATACAAGGAATTTGAAATGAAAAATTAATATCATGAATACTAATTGGTGTAGTTAAATTTACAATGCATGAGTATTCCAATCTACTTATTTATTACATAGTGTAATTAAATGAGGATAATATATTTTTAAGTTCTTTCAAGGCTTTCAACATTCTGACTATAACCCCTAATCATTAAAATAATGAGGTAAGAATCAGTATGATTCAGAGTAAAAACATATGACATGGTAGATCTACCCTGTCAAATCACATTAGAAGTTAATGGATAAAAAGTACCTTTTTGATATCATTCCATCTTGATCATACCTCCTGAGTGGACCTTAATTGAATAATAAATATGTTGACTATAGATAAGACATTTGTTATTACTATCATATCCTTCATTACATGAGAAACTCATTATTTAAAAGGAGTCAAAAGCAACACAACAATTCTAAGAACAAACAAAAGGTCTATATAAAATGAGAGGGTTTGTATTATGACAAAGACATTACTATAATAATTTAAAATAGTGAAAATTCATTCATTATCCATTTACTAATAGGAGTGTACTTGAAGATGCCATTCCTTACCAACTTGCTTAAGAATGCAAGATCTAATAATTAGGTGAAGTATTTAGGTTCAGAATCTAACATCAAAGAAACTTTAATAACTATCATGAAACATTCAATCGAACAATTCGTTTAGAAATGAATAGAACCTAATTCGACTAATCAATGACCTTGCAATAAGAAACAAGATGGTTAACCTAAATTTCCTTTGTAACCTAACCATGGTGGTAACCTTGCACCATTGAAAAGATGAACTAAGAATAATATCTATGATTATTCAGATTGATAGCAACTTACTAATTCAATAATGTGAGAACTATTTGTACCTTACTAATCACATAAAAGATAATTATTATGTGTCAACTAACTTCTCAATCAGAGTTAAACCATAAAATTAAATGCTTAACAATCCAACAATCAAATATGTAATTTAAAGCACCAATTGATTATTTACTAACTTAAAGAAGGGAGAGAAATAATGAAGTCAAACCATTTTGATTTTCTTATATGCTCGAGTTATTTCGATGACATACTATTCTATAAATAATCGTACATACTCACTTTTTGAGACAGCATTAATTAATTTAATTAACTACCCTCTAGTTATTTAATCTAATTTTTATCATTTCTCTCTTTCTTTCTTTTTTTTAAGTTCATACAAGTCTTATCAATTTTAATAATAAGATCTAACCCCATTTTCCGTTATTCAACTCAATATTAAATTTTTCATGATAAACAAAATATACAAATAATAATATTGAAATTTAAGCTACTATCCATTTTATTTCATTTTATTGTTTGTTCTTACCATATTACCTGATATTAGGTTCTATGCAATATTTTAAAAGAAACTCATTTCATCTTGAAGAAATTAAAAATACAATATATTAGAACATCTAGATATGTGCTAAGTTCTATGCACTAAGACAACCATATCCGATAGATCATTCAACAAGGACGTAACAAAAAAGAGCATAAAGGGCAAAGGAATTCCAATAGATATTGCAGGTACAATAGCTCGGTTAGACAAGTAGGCGAAAATGAGGAAGCTAGGCAAGGCATGTGAACTATTTGCTAAAAGGACTCGAAGAAAAAGGAGCACCATGATTGCAGGATACGCACAAAATAGATCTGATGAAAGGATTTAGAAAAAAATTCTAGAATAATGGTGTAAAACCGAATTCCACAGGTATGCACACTCCTCAGAGCATAGCGAAGGGAAATTTTATAACAGAATTTATAGTGAAAATGCTTGAAATGATGGTAGGAAGTGGGGACTTACACAGGCATGAGAATGAGAATTGTTTGACAGAATGCCTCAAAGAAAAATAAGAATTGAATCTTCCTACTACTACTATTATTATTATTATTTTGGTTCCTAAATGAAAGCTTTAGTTCTAGAAACAAGATATGGACGAATACAAAAGTTTACAGATTATATGTTTTCTAAAAGATAATTCAGAGCACAACTCAAAAAGAAAACATAGCACAAAGCAAACATTTTCTACTGGTACAAAACCAATATCAATACAAAAGCTGTACAAAATGCAGCATAACATCAGATAGATATGTCACTCAACCCTTATAAGGAGTCAGCCTATTAATTACAAGTAAAAGAGCTTAGTTATTTAATATTTTATCGTTATTTAATACTTAATTTTCTATATGTATGTTAACAAGATAACAATTATAATTATATATATCTATATAGAAAAATTTAAAAAGCAGAATCAAAACTGACAGCTTTCATAAAAAGTAAACTGTTTTTTTTTTTTAAATTCATTTTAGAAAGTTAACAATAATGACTGCGCTTTCTTTTCTTGTTTTTTTCAAAAGATAAGAAGATAGAATTTAAGAGTGGATATGGATTCGCATCTCATTTCAACATCAATTTTGCATTGCTTTTTGGTGGATGTCATTGTAATACGCCTCTAGTGTAGTTATTAAGGAGAAGTCAAAATTAGATAGAGTAAAAGTATCATCTCAACATTTTATCGTATAATTTTTATTGTGATTTTTAATATCATTGAATTTCTCCGTTTTAATTATTTTATTATTATTATTATATATATATATATAATTCAACATATGCTTTCTTTCTTTTAGCTTAAAAATTAACTACATAATTTAAATTATCTTGACCATTTGCTTTATATTCTAGATTACCTTTTTAGAATATTAAATATATGGAATTGTCATCTATGCATCCATTCATATATATATATATATATTTATTTGTTTTTCAAACTTTAGAAATAATGTTTGGATTTTGACTTTTGATTAATACTTTATTCTATTGAAAAAAAAAAGTTTAACATTTATTATATTAAATAAGAAAAATGTACTTTAAAGTAGAATAATATTATTCATATACATAATTAATCATAGCCAACTCATAAGAAAGACCTACTTAAATATATATTTTAAATCACTTTTCAATTTATTTTAGATACACTTTTCAATCATATTTATATCAATTTAATTATATATACATTTATCAAATATTAGGTATATACACAACACTAAATAATAACCAAATCAATCAATTGTGACAATAGATTAGCAATATACATATATTCAATTTGTAGGACCTAATAAATAATAATGATAACAAAACCCATTTAACCTTAAAAGATGAATATATAAGTATTTTTGGTGTCTTTACTAGGGAGGGTTGTGACAGTTAGTTTTATCTCTTTGATTCTCAACACTTCCCTAAGGGGGCTTCAAGGCTTGTGGAAATAAGAAACCACATTGATGAGGGGGTATGTCATGAATTTTTTACCAACATAGTATAATTTGTATAATTATTTTCTCAAAATATAGCTAAGGATACAACGTGTGTGTAGAAAGATGGGGGACAAAAAATTGGTCATAGACACTTTTTGGTTCATCCAATACCTAACATGAGCATGTTATAACATTCTTGCATTATTTCAAACATAAAAGAAAATTTGCAAAAGGGTTGACCTCATTTGAATTTGTTCTCTCACCTTGTCAACAACAATTAACAAGTGAAAGCACACACATATTATGGAGTTGACAAAACCATTTCCAAAATTCCACCACAATGTCCACGATATTGAGAAGGTAGGGTTTGTTAGTTTTTTAGTGTAAAAATTTAATGAAATAGTAATTTAGGAATAGTTTCAATTCAGTTTTGTTTAATTTTCAAGAATTGAAAATCCCTCATTGATTCATGAAAATCCTAATTCACCAATTCACAAAAACCTTGGTGAAGAACAACCACAACAAATTCCTCCAATAATTCATTGAAATCCTCCTAGAACACAAGAAAACCCCCTAGGGAAAAATAAAAATAATAAAAAATAACTTCAAACATTGACTGAAATTTTGAGAAATCTGAGTGGAACTAGTTCGAGCATTAGTCTACCCTTGTCACTTCATTGGAATCTATCATCTCTCACATAGATTCCCTAAGTTTCCAAATTAATATGTGATGAAACAAGAGGGAAGAAGAAAGACAATTCTATGCCAAAAAATTATAATATGAGCAAGTAAAAGAAAAAATATTGAAATTCAATTTGTGTGCATTTTTTATTGATCCACGAACAAATGCACCTATGCATAGTACTTGCAGGAGGTTCCCTATGCATTGGTGCCAAAACCAAGGAATAAGCGATTTTTTTTGGAGAGGTGGTGGATAGTCTTTGACCATCCTCCATGCAACAACAATGAGTACCCAAATATTTTTTGAGGAAACTCTATTACGAGTTTGTCCTCAATGAAATTCTAAAATAATTTGACATGAGTGAATTATAGAGAAGAGAAAAAAGCTCTACATAGGGTAGAGAGGGGGCACATGATGCTCATGACTAGGGATTCCAAACATGTGAATGAGAGTGTTAAGGTGAAGACTCTATAGTCCATCAACTCCCTCACATAGACCTCACTATAACACCACAACCCTTTTGAACAAGGTGATGTTGGCAAGGCTCCTAAGTCTCAACAATCACCAAATATTTGCTAAAAATATGGGTCTATCTATGATTATGGGTCCAAGGATACTTAGTATGCACAAGGCTATATGATATGGTGTTCATAGATGATTTTTTGGATAAGACATTTGACATTGATGGATAGTTAATTTTGAATAAGGTTAAATTCAGTTTCTACTATATTTCCTTTTTAAATTTAAAATTAAATATATTTATCTATGATGATTGAAAAGTAATATAAATTGTATGTAATAAAATTTTAATGTTAGAGTGTTCATCCTACATCTATCAACCCTTTAGCTCCTAATTTTGTGGTCATGTTGAGTCCACGGGTATGTAATTTGTAAAGAAATAATAAATATAGTACATGTAAATATTGTTCTTTACTTGAATGAAAATCTTTAAATTCATCTTTGATTATGAACAAGTGGATGTTGGACCTTTAGCATCATGACCTATTGGTGAGAGTGGTGATACAAGTTTCATTGTGGTGGGCTTTAATATTTTTGATCATTATTTTTTATAAATAATGTTAGGTAGATTTTGGAAAAATAACATTGTTTTATTTTTAGTTGATGACATCAATTCAAACTCCTCTTGATATTCATGGCACAATGGAGGTGGGAATTGTTGTGCAACATTTTTATATTCAATGCCTTTGATAGAGGTATGAGCTAGATTAGTAAATTTCATATTCTATTTTTTATCCCACATATATTAGTGTATTTGATATTCATTCATAATCTAATTTGTTTCTTGATGCTTCTCATGGGGGGTCACAACTCCAATTTTTGCACCTACCCCTTAAGTGGATGAAAAGAGGAAACGAATGATTGAGATCAATTATCAACTTTTGGTAAGTGATTATTCACTTATTTTTCATTGTATATTTAATTTTCTTTATATTAATGTGTATTTTTTTATTATATTAGGTGGACATCCAAAAAAATGTAGAGAGGAGGTCAGGTCAATGAGTTCAAAATCAATAGATGTTGCTTGCCTTTCCATTTACTTTCAACAAAAAAAGAGTCGTCAAATATTTCATCCCAATCCATATGGCTAATTATATTAAGGATTTTTTGTATGCCTTTATGAATTTCTTGTACACATATTTTTTTATCAAAATTGCAGAGTAGGGGGATTCATTGCTCATGAGTCCCTTGATTTCCAAGAGATTCCTAGGGAATGAACTGCCCTAAACTACCCCAGTTTAGCTAAATGAAGAAATTACAAAGAAAGGACCGAAGACAAAATATCAAAAAGGGAACCAACAAAGACCTTCAGGAATAGAGAGATCATTGAGGTTCCTACCATAGAAGGAAAAGCTCTTATCCAAAAGGATGAAAATGTGGGATCAAGACGCCAGCACAATGCATTAGCAAATCCTATACAAACAAAGCATTGATCCTCTAGACATAAATGCAAAGGATCTACTAAATATCTTAGATCTGAGGTCTACTTTATCTATTGAATTAACAAAAAGTAGGAAAATGATGATAAATGATAAGGAAGGTAGAGGACTAACAAAGAGTCTGATGCGTTGAAACCTTCCATCAAGCCCTGCATGAGCAACCTGCACACAAGGTGAACAAGGAAAAATATTGGGGCGGTTTCAAGGCTTGCTCCAGTCAAACCCCCATTTTGGTGTTCCCACCTCCATGGACCACCAAAAAGATGGAGAGAAATAGATACACAACAAAGTAGACAAAAGGTGGTAAAACCCAACCCCGCTCAAGGAGGAGAACACGTATCACAAAGCAAATACATAATAGATAATCTATTCACAAATAGACAAGAAGCAAGATAGAATTACCAACACTTTGTGGCCCCATCTTGTCTTGATACACACATAGTTGAGCACTTGCAAGATAGCTTTGGCTATTCAATTGTGCAAAGCTTCGTTGTAGAAAAGAGATTGAGAGAATAGAAGAGCAAGAAAAGAGAGTTTGAATGAGATAGAGATCGAACGTAAGAATGTATGAGAGAATAATATGAAAGAAAGAGTTTTGTGTAGCTACATGGGTGGGAAGAGCAGTTACTCTTGAAACCTGACCGCAAAGACATGGGTCACGAGTCAAAGATTCTAAGATTCCACATTTGAAATTAAAAAAATTTAGGGATGCTAGCATGCCATGTGGACATTCGCATGTCGCATAGGCGTCCAATTCATTGTTTTTCTAGAAATGAGGTGGCACATTTTTTTTCCTTCATCATTGTCCCTTATGAAGCTGAAATTGTGAAATTCTAACTCATAAGGTTCCTTTCTAAATGTGGCTAGGCACAATAAATGCAAGGGTCAAATGTGTAAATGTGAAATTGCCACAATGTGTAATTTTATAACATTACATTTTTCCCCCACTTTAGTGAGATGATCTTTGGACAAAAATAGCTACACTAAAGTAGAAAATAGAACATTAGAGCAAAATACAAAAAAAAAATTACATAAATTTACATGCCAAAAAGGATACTGTAGAGGTTGTAGAGGTCGAGCAGGCAGGTACCAATGATCCCCTGATGATCGAGCTTGGAGAGAAACCAAAATATCTGACTTGAAGGTTCATTTTGCAAAACTCAAATTTAGGTCAACACAAAAATTGGAAGAAACTACCAAGGCGAGAAGAATGCTCAAAAAAATTTGATGATTTGGAAGAAAAATATAACATGAAGAAGTGAGTATATTCCCCCTCTTGATTTTGGCTCCAACTTGGTGGGGTAAAAACAAGAAAACAATGAGACCATAAGCACTAGGAAAAACGGCCCCCAAAGGGCCTATATATACTTAGTGGGCCCCAAGAAGGGTCATTTTCACTATTCACTATGAGAGTTTTGTTGAATTTCATGAAAGAAAACCAACACAATACCTCACAGAAAAGAGTTAGAGGACCTACAAATCGATTAGCTATGGTGGGCAGTGGTTGAGGGGTGATTGGTCGATCAATTGAGTCTAAAAAACCTCTTTTGTTGCTTTTTATAGAAAATTCTAGCAATTTTTTCTAACTCGAGGAGCACAAGAATCCCAGTGGCATGAATGCATCTCGCCTGAGCACTAGGTACCTTCACACACATTGGAGTCCACCATACGTGTTAGTGTGTAGCCAGCTTCCAATGGCAGACCTCAGACATAAGTGCATTGCACTTGCATCCCAAAGATCACACCTAGAAAATAATTTCCATAGAAGTTAGAAGATTTTGATGTAAAGAAATTTGACTTGAATCCTTTTCCATTTTTGTAGGACTACCCTGGGATGAGGGAGCATGGAAATGGATAGGTTTTGTAGTTAATCCCTAACCAGGCACAACACGTGTCCCTAGACGAGGAGGGGTGTCTCCACCATGTGGACCTATGGTATGCCTACACCATGTCAAAGATGTTTTACCATGATTGCATATTGATGACTCTAATGGAGTGGTGGGACTCGAAAACCTCCACATTCCACCTCTCGATGAGTGAGATGACACTCACCCTAGAGGATTTATACCACATTACTAGCCTCTCCATCCATGAATGGTGGGTGGTTCTAGATGATATGTGTTCTACTTGAGAGCGATTCGAGGGCATCCAGTACTGCACAGGATACATTGACCCTGGAAACAAGACAAGCCACATCTACATACATTGGTTTGAGCATAGCAATGTAGTGTTTCCCCTCATACGGAGAGTGATGGTTGTGATGACCACCTTACAAGTGACCATGGATGGGAAAGACTCATTTTCATAGGGGCCTTGTTCACACCATCAAGGAGATGGAGTGGTACATTGTCTACACATGGGGCTAGAGCATGTTGGCACACCTTTACCATGAGCTGGACAAGTTCGTGCATTATGAGTATGCAAGCCTCGCCATGTGCACATTACTACAGGTATGGGCATTCACTTACATCACTTGCATTTGGCTATTTGGATATTTGTAGGTGAGGAACCACAATGTTTTGATGGCACACTAGTATGATCTTCTTCACTAGTAGAGATATGGAGATTTATAGTTTTGGAGACTACAAATTGATACCTTACACCTGTCAACCATATTAGATGGAAATCATACAAAGGGATGAGATGGATAGATGACCATAGATACCTATGGAAAATGTAGCATGATCATTTTTTTCTTGGTCATACTGATTATATTATTATTCCTTTCTATTTGATCTAGGTGGTGCAGTAGTTTAACATTTTACATATTATTTTGTCAACTGTTGCATCTTATACTTAGGCAGCAAGGAACACCATGAGACTAGGTGATCGATGGTTCCCTACCATAGTTGATGTCATCCCTACCGATGATGAGGTAGATGATTGGGACCAACCTCTGATATTTCCCATGGATGGTGTGGGCATAGCACAAGGTTTTAAGACTTGGTGGCAGCTATACAGTCCTGCTTTGATTTCACAGTAGATGCCCCCAGGGAAGATTTCAATGTTCAAGAGGAGGAGACAAAGGCAAAGAGAGTGGCATTGAGCAGTGCAATAGGGAAAGGAGGCAAGCATAGTGGTAGTGAGGTTGAGGTGGTGGTGGAGGTCGTCATCCCCTCCAATAGCCATCCTAATTTTAGCAACAATTCCATCAGCTTTCGTACATCCGAAAATTTCAACAATAGTAGCAGCAACCGATGCAGGAGGCACAAAAGGCATAGGACCCAAGGTTGCTCCTCCCCCTAAAATGCACTAGTAGGTTGGGGACCCAAGTACTATATTTTTTTGTGTCATTTCATTTATAGTACTTTCAGTTTCATCTCGTATATGTGTGTGTGTGTAAATATTTCTATATATCATGCGGTATTGATGGCTCCACTTTCTCTTTAGTTGTAGTGGATGCACAAGGTTGGACTGTGTTCATCACACAATGCATCTCAGAGATTTCCCTGACTACGCCTATCCAAGGGACTATCCTAGAGGCGTACAGGTCAGCTTCAATGAGGCAACACACCCATCTTTTATATCTAGTTACATGCCTCAGGATAACATATAAGAAGGTGCAGGTGGGGATCATTCAAAGGACTATGGATGTGGCAAGTCTCATTGGACAAAGGGATTAGTTGTTGGGGGAGAGCTATGCTACACTCACCAAGAGAGACGAGGCAAGAATGAGAGCTGAGAGTGTTGAGAAGGAATGTCACACTATTCAGAGCCAACTCGATGACCTCACAATGTAGCCAACACTTGTGATGTTGATAGGAAACCTAGAGCTACAAGAGGCCCTAAGGAGGGTAGTGATACAAATAGCCTCATTGCAGAGAGAGATCAAGGGACTATGGGCAGGTATGTTAGCCTTGTGGTCACAAAAATACCGCTCTATTTCCACCATCTAACCTCGACCATGCTCACCACTAGGACTAGAGGGCTCAAGGAGGTACATGCCCGGTCATTAGATGTTGATTTTGATATGCACCATTTTTGTAACAATGACATATATTTTGTATAGAATTTTTGATGTGTAGACATTGACAAATATACAACCACCACTATTTTTTATGACAGTGGTGTGATACATGTACATGACTTACATTTGATATATATATATATATATGAGATTATGATTTTGATATCATGGTATTCATAGTTTTATTAGATGCTTCAACTTGGCTATTAGATTGGGGATAGTATGGTGTAGAAAATATATGTTGACTATGAAACTTCTCTAGAAATTTCTTCACCTCTTTGTTCTTAAAT
>VDFB02282158.1:0-24210 GCA_007258455.2 Sequoia sempervirens | reverse complement strand
CTAGTGGGAGGAGCTTATAATTGGTACATCAATGTATTGCCTGGTAGAAAAGCTAAGTAGAATAAAGAAAAGAGTGAAAGGGTGGAATAAGGTGACTTTTGGCAATATCTTTGAGATAAAGAATTCACTGGGAAAATGTATAAAAGAGGTTCAGGATATTATGGAGGATGGTCAGGTGGATGAAGAGATATGTGCTAAGGAAAGAGACCTTAGATCCCAATGGTATAAGATAAACGAAAATGAGGAAATCTATTGGAAACAAAAGTCAAGGGTTTAATGGCTAAAGGAAGGGGATAGGAACACAATTTTTTTCCACCAATCCACCTTGAAACATAGAAGTGGAAACATAATCAGATCACTTGTGAAAGAGGATGGCTCTATTGTGTCCAATGAAAAAGATATTGGGAGGGAAGTTGTTAACTTCTTCTCTACTCACCATAGGGCCCCTGGAAATGTTCATAAGGTAAATGTTGACTTTATTGAAGTGATCCCTAAAGTAATTTCTGATAGTGATTTAAAGAAGATGACTAATGCTGTTTCTATGGATGAAGTAAAAAAGGCCTTGTTTTCCTTTGGAGCCTTTAAAGCTCCTGGCCCTGATGGGTTCCCTCCTATTTTTTTCCAGACCTTCTGGGATATAGTTAAAAATAATCTTTTCAATGCTGCTAGGGATTTTTTTAGGTCGGGTAGGTTGTTGAACCAATTGAATGCTACTTTTGTAGCCCTTATCCCCAAAAATTTTGATGCCTTAGCCATGAAAGATTATAGACCTATTAATCTTTGCAACATGGTTTATAAATTTTTCTCTAAAATTTTGGTGTTTAGACTTAGATCGGTGCTGGGTAAAATGATTGCCTCAAACTAGAAAGGTTTTGTCCAGGGAAGAAATATTCTTGATGCTGTTATTTCCACACATGAAATTATTCATTCAATGGATCACTCTAAGAAGCCTGGGATGGCCTTCAAAATTGACATTTCTAAGGCCTATGATAGAGTTTCTTGGCCTTTCCTTTTTGTTGTTCTTAGGAAGTTTGGGATAGATGGAAGATTCCTAAAGATGATCTTTGCTTGTGTTACCTCCCCCATGTGTTCTATTTTGGTTAATGGAGTCCCCCAAGGTTTTTTCTCTTGTGGTCGGGGGCTTAGGCAAGGTGACCCCCTCTCTCCCTACCTCTTTATCATTGTTGCTGAAGTACTTGGCAGGAATATCCAAAAATTAGTGGACTAAAAAGCTCTCAAAGGTGTTAAAGTTTCTTATGCCAGATTCCCATCAATAGTTTGTTGATGATACTCTAATGTTCGAGGAAGCCTCGGCGGGGGAAACTGGTCTCTGGAAACAGGTTCTCAATGACTATGCAGTTGTTTTTGGTCAGTGTATCAATTATGAAAAAAACAAAATTTACTTCTTTAATACTGAACAGCAGATTAAAAAGAGATAAAAATCTTGGGATGTGAGGAAGCCAATTTACCTGATACCTATCTGGGCCTACCGTTGATCTCTAAGAAGCTGGAAAACAATTACTGTAATGAACTGATTGGAAGGACTCAAAACAAACTTGCGGGATGGAAGGGGAAGCTTTTTTGCTTGGCAGGAAAGATTCAACTCCTTAATGCCTCCCTTTAGAATATTCCTATATACTATCTACCCCTCTTCAAAATCCTTGTCTCTATAGGGGAGAAGATAAAACAGATTTATGGTTAGGAACTGAAGAAAAAAATAGACTGTCCTTGGTTTGCTGGGAAAAAGTGTGTACTCCTAAAAGGAGAGGGGGTCTAGGATTAAGAAGAATATCTACGCTTAACAATCCCTAACAACTAAAATTGGTTGGAATATTTTAGAAGGCTCTAAAGATTGGGTAAAAAATTTCCAAGCTAAATACTTGAGGAATAGGAATCTTGGTTGTTTTCTCTCAGTTTCTGATCTGCATAGTGGTTCAACATTATGGAATCATCTTGTTAAACTAAGAAATGTGTTGAAGCTAGGGGTTAGAAAGAGAATTGGGAATGGGAATAATACTAAATTTTGGAAGGACCTTTGGATAGAGACTTCAACTCTATCCTCTTTAGAAGATCTTAATCCTCTTAAACAAAGCCTAAACAAGATCTATGGTAAAAAGGTTTCTAACTATATGAACTGAGAGTTGGAGGAACCAAAATGGAAGGAGTTTAATTTGTTATTAAGGAGGGACAATCTGAAATGCCAGAGATAGGTGAATTGGGATCCTATCCTCACAAGATTGTATAGTTTGATTTGAGAGGAAAAGTGGTTTGATAGAGAAAGGGAGGATGAGTGGCTTTGGGAAGGTAGCTCTTCTGCCTCTTTCTCAGTCAAAAAGGATTATGAAGAACTGATGAAGGTGCACGGTGCTGCTTCAGACCATTTCTGGGATAGGGTGTGGCTAAAGAACTTGATTACCAAAATTAACTGCTTCTGGTGAACTGCGGCTCATGGTAAACTTATCACTGTTGATAACCTAGTTAGGAGGGGTTCCAATTGGTTAATAGATGCTCGCTTTGTAAACAGGAAGAGTCAATTGTTCACATTTTCTTTCACTGCCAATTTGTGAGGGAAGTGTGGTCCTGCTTTCTCTTGTTGATGTCTTCAGATTGGGTGTTTCCTAATTTAATGAAATTATTTATAGAAAGCTGGTCAAATTGGCCTTTTTCACATAATGTTATTATTGATCTTTGGAACCAAGTTCCTCCTTTTGTTACCTGGGGTTTATGGAAGGAAAGGAATAATATAATATTTAGGGATGTGGAGAGAAGCAGCTGGGAGGTAAGCCTAATCCTAAAAACTCAGATTAAGGAAAACATTGAGGCTAGAAGTTATGGCTTCTCCAAAACCTGACCTAACTACAAAGAAATGAGGATTAAGAAAAATTGGGGAATCAGGAAGAATTTAACTAAAATTAATTGGTCAAAGATGCTAACTAGAATGGCTACTGTGTGGAGCCCTCCGCAGAAGGATTGGGTAAATTGTAATTTTGATGGGTGCTTAAAAGGCAACCCGGGACAAGCTGGTGTTGGGGGTCTGTTAAGGAACCATAAAGGAGAATGTATAGTGAGATTTGGCATGAATTTGGGGGTCTTCTCCAATAATAAAGCTGAAGCTATGGCAACATTGGGGGGCTTCAATACTCTGAAGGAGCTGGGTTATCAAAATTTCATATTAGAAGGGGACTCTAAGCTTATAGTGGACATCTTAAATGAAGAGGCTGTGCCACCATGGGAATTAAAAAACATAATTGATAAATGTCAAATCATTAAGAAGTCTTTTACCAAATTCAGGGTGCAACATGTTTATAGAGAGGGAAATAAAGTAGCCAACTGTACCACCAACATGGCGTTGAGTTGTAGGGGTTGGACCTGATGGATTCATGGTAATATGCTGAAGTCTTTAAGAGAGGTAATCCTAAATGACAAATTTGAAAATGAGTACCATATGCAAAAATGAAAGATTGATGTTATGTGGGAAAAATGAGTACCAAGTGGTGCTTTTTGGCTTTCCATGTAATGATGACATAGGAAGTACGAGATTGTATAAGATCTTGGCTGGAAGTATTATTTATTATTCTTCCGTTATGAAGGTGACCAAAAATCACATGAAGATTATTAAGTTGTTAAGGGTTGTCATTTCTATTCGTGCCAATTTGCCTTGTGTCAGCTATTCTTGCATTTCTAAAGCGGAGAAAGGTATGAAAATTAATGGGGAGTTTAATACTTGTAAGGAAAATGATGGGTTTTTTGTACTGGGAAATGTGTTGTTGGACTTAACAAAAAGAAACTTCTTGATTCACCATTCTTTATCGGCTCTTTGTGTAATTTGGCATAAGAGTGGTTGCTGCATTCTAGAAAGGAAGAAGGTGTGGGAGATTATGAAGAAAAGTCCACCGCAGCTAAATTTTTTGCAGAAAAGCAAAATGGGAGGACCAAGGAAGAGAACAGAGCCGCCAAATTGTCAAGCCCTGAAACAAAACGTGGATTTATGGAGAATGTTTAAAAATGCTGGTATGGTTCTGTTCTTCTAATCCCTGAAGGGATACAATGAGAACCTAACAACAAAGTTTACCAACTCCTGGAGGAAGGGTAACATTACCATTGGAGTGGTGAAGTTTGAGGTAATGACTAGATTCATTGCAGAAGCAACAGGGCTGAAAAATCAAGGGATTAAAGTTGCTAAGAAAAGTGGGCCAGACTATTAGAGGTTTGTCAACAAATTCTTGCATGAAGGGGAGAATCTCAAAAGATTTCAGAACGGGTATGCAAGATTGGAACTCCCTCCTCCCTTTGCTTTAGTTATTTGTTTGTTATGCGATACTTCACTCTTGAGGGAAGGTATATGTCGGAACATGTGTACCATTTTCCCCTTCTTAACCACATTCGGCATGGTGAGAGAGTCAATTTTCCATTTTATCTTTCGTCCTCCCTGCAACTCAATATCGAGAAGGGAGCCAGTCCTCCCCTCCACTAAGGTCTAATGCTAACCCTGTACAAGTATGCTCTGGCATTGAATCCCCATGGAAAGCCTTTAGCTGGAAGAAATGAAAACCCTGGTTGTTTTGAAGTGGTTAATAAGGAATAACCCGTGGATGAAAACCATGCTATTGTTGAAATCTCGGCTGAGGAACCTAACCCTCGCCTACCTCCTATTGTTGCAGCTAGGAGAGTGCTTATTACTGCTAAAATCCAGTCCCTTGTGGCTAATGTGTCCAACCCCTCTACTCCTATGTTGCAGAAGAGTGAGGAAAAATAACATTTGAAATTGAGCTCATCAGAGCCACGCCAGAAAAAAGAAAACATTCTCCTTTGTTGCTGGAACTTCCTAAGGCGAAGAACCGAAAAGAGACTTAAACCCAAGGGATATCATCAATATCACTGAGGAAGGGACTCAAAATGAGGAGATGGAGTCTCTACAGGGCCAAGGGAGTGGCAAGAGAAGGTCGGCCCGCTATGCAAAAGCAGCCTCGAAGGACAAAAAAGGTAAATAAAAAATGACTGAGTGTGAAGAGGAGGACTTGGGGTACGAAGAATTTGAAGCCCAGGAGGAAGATGATTAAGAGGATATGGATTTTGAGGACTCGACTTATGAGATGGGGAAAGAAGGATCGAAGGAGGATAAGGATGAGGAAGAGGAAGAACAAATTGAACAATTTGAGGATGAAAATGTGCAGGAAGTTGGGGATTTGGGTATGGATAATAAAACAGAGGACTCAAGCAATGAATTTTTAAAGAGTAGACTAAAATTTCCACAGGTTCAGTCTGAAGATATGGAGAAGACTTTAGTTATGCTCATGAAGGTAACTAACAAACTGATGAGGAGGGCGATGCTGGGAGTTGTTTATGGAGAATCGAAAATCACCAGGAAGCTGAGGAAACAAGGGAAACCAGATGTTTTGAAGATGTTGGATGAGACAGAGGGACCTGACTGGAGAGAATACATTGCTCTCATGGGAGAGTATGGGGACATGTTGAAGAAATCCAAGTAATGGCTTTATGTTGCTGCTCTGTTGTTTTTGATGAGTTTTTAGTCCTTTTGCTTTAATCTCTCATACTGCAATGTTATTATTGCTATGATATGGTGGAATACCACTTGGGACACTATGGACTTAATTAATGGTTTACGTAGGTCTAAGTATGCTTCTAGAAACTTACTGTTTTTGATTAGTATTGGATGGACTATGGTTACTATGTTAAAAGTTGGCCTGCGAGCTAATACTATTGCTATTTTTTGGTTTGCTACTGGTGGTGTTGTTTCCCACCTTTCTTTGTTTCCTTTTTGTCTGTTGCTGTAACCATGGGATCAGGGCCCTTCCCTACTTATCTAATAAAAAACAAAGAATAAAACATGATCCTAAACAATCATAAATTGTAAGAAAATATTAACCTATTGTCACTTACACTATTTATTTCAATCACCTCATGGTTAATAGCACAATCCACTCTAAGTCTCCTCCCAATTGCAACATTTCTTATAAAAAAAGAGAACATTAATCACATTCCTCATCCTTGGTATAAGAAAACCATAGAGCTCCTTCTCATGGACAATTAGGAAAGTAGTTAATTCTTCAAGAGAGGTTCAAACCATCCCCATTCTTGCCATTAAGAGAAAATAGTAAGTAGCTTTTGATTCCTCTAGAATTGTTTTTAGAAACACGCCCTAAATGCCAAGGACTAATCTTCCAATGATATGTTGTCTCATTTAATTTTTTTTTGTCATAAATGGGATACTCCTAGGTATATGTATTAGCCAAAGTTTTCACCATTTTCCCATCTTAAAGAAAGTCTACTCTTTTAGATAGACAAAAGGAAGCCACAATATTGAAAAAAAATGCTGAGGGTATATTCCAATAAGATTTCCTATCCCACCACCTTTCTAATTGGAATTTCAACAAGAAATGACTCAATAATGAAAAAAATCCTTAACTTATCTAGATCATAAGTCCCAAGATGTTAGTTTTCTCACTTGTAAATTAGTAGTAGAAATCTACAATTAAGATTTCCCCATTTTGAATAATCTAAACAAACTCGTACACACACCAAAAGGAAACATTTTCCTAACTCTAGTCTTGTTCAAGGTAAGATTTAAAAACAATGTATCACCCTTGATATAATCCCCCTTTGAATGAAACATGTATTTAACAAATTATCATAATGTGATATAATCAAAACATAAATTAAATAGATATATTTGTCGATAATGCACTCAACATCATACAATTTTTTTTAGATATTCCTAGTGAATCATAATTAAGCACATTAATGAAGAAATTTTGCACTAGTGATGAGACTATAAAAAAAATTCCCTTAAATATTTAGAACTACCATAAAAATTAAGTGATTTCTCCTAATGCCATCAATAAATAATCTACAAGTTTGAGGTCTCATCAGGTTTGGCGTTATTAAATTCTTTCATTTCATTATAATAAATATTTCATGTGCATAAGATGTGGGATAATATTTCATTTCATTACAATAAATGTCTCACATGCATGACATATGTGATATTAATTTAATTGTACTATTATGGTATTGATTTTTAAAGTCAAAGTCAATAAAGTAATAATATATTGATGTTGAGTCATAACAAGTCAAAGTACCATTCAATTATTAACACTTGTTTGTTAAATAGGCATATTTTAAAAGCTTTAGTTCAAAATATGGGTGTGTCAAAACTTTAGCTCAAAATAGAACTTAAGTTCTTGATCATCATATATTAGATAATGCAAAGTATTTGTAATTTTTTTTTACATTTCTATTAAGAACTATTATTTAATTCTCACATGAATAAGTGTTAAAAGTTAATAAAACTGCTAAAGGTTAATAAATTAATAATAGTTTAATTTGCATGGAACTCACAAGTCATAACAAGTGTCATTTAATTATTGACACTTATTTCTTAAATAGACCTATTCCAAAAAAATAACTTGAAATGTGGGATTGTTAGTATAGTGTAGGAAATTATATACCTTTACAATTTCACACTATGTTTGGATCCCTTAATTAATTAGACTTAATTAAGCTCCTAATTTTCCAAATTATGCATTCCAAAGCCCTATTTTGCTCGTTTTCTGAAAGGGAAACCTATATTTAATTAATAAAATTAATGTTTTAATCACCTTGAAATGAATGTGTCCTAGAATTTTGGGCCAGGACTCATTCACCCAAGGGCGAATGGGTCCTCCTTAAGTCCTAGGTCCCAAATTTTAGTATGTTTTTGGCGGCATTTTAATGATTCAAATTTCATATGCAATTCTCAGCTTTTGGAATCTAACTTTTGGGAAATTAGATAAACACCTATAAATATAGTCTTTTTATCAATTCAATTGTAAGGCACACAATCAAGACTTCATATGAGAAAATATTATTGTCAAGAGCATTCAAGAACAATTTTTTTAGTAATTTGTTGCAACATTCAATATCCTATCATCATGTTCAAGCTTATGTGTGTTTATGTCATCTTGTGAAGGATAATATGCATTGTTGATCCTAAAGCATCCAAGCATTTAAGTATCCAACAAATCAAGAAAAGCAAGATCTGATTCCTTGGAGTGATGTGTTCAACTTCAGTCCTCTAAGGGAAGCCATTAATGGTTTGGTGAGTTGTAGAAAGCAAGTGTTCATTCATCATTCCTTCCATTTATCATTACCATTCTATCAATGCTTAATTACTGAACATGGGGTTTAACTAAGGCAAACCCCCATTCAAAACTAACAATTTTTCCTCTCTTTGTGTGTGCAAATTACAGGTTGAAGAACCAACACATTCGCCAAATAATTAATTTTATAGTTTTAAATATTTATATAATTTACCATTGAACTTAAATTATAGTTGTTTGAATACAAGTTTAATTCGCCAACAAAATTAGTTTATTTGTTTGCACACAAGTTTAATTAGCCAACAAAATTATTTCATTTTTTGAATACAAACATAATTCATCAACACCATTATATTATTTGTAAGTATAATTCACCAAAATTTTCTACAAATTTCTACAAATTAATATTTAAAAAAGAAGAAGAAAGATTTCCCAATAGAATTAATATTTTTTCCCAAAAATAATGTAAGATTCACTAGGATTTTATAAATTTTTCCATGGGAGGTTTCTCAAAATTATCCTTGATCCTCCAATTACTAGTTAGGCTAGATGATGTGACTCTAGATATAAACTGTTTACTAATCCTTGTACATGTATGCATTAGTTTTATCACAACAATCATTTGCTTAATAAACATCATACACAAATCCTCTATGGATACAACTTTAATAACTTCTTTAAGGGTTTTATAGATTTATAACAATGAATCTATGTTGATAGAAAGAACACTTAATCTACTAAATACAACATCGAAGTTTGTATTTTTAGTTTATTTTTAAATGGGTGGATGTCCAATCTTCAATTATCAGACTAGTGCCCAATCCTACATCACATAGTAAAATATAAATAGAACCCTAAAGATAAAAAAAAAAACACTAATATTCAAATGAGTTTGCTCTATTTGGTTGTGTCTTGCAGAGCTCAAACCCTCAAATTCCTTTTTATCCCAATGATGTGTCTCTACTTCAGTGGTCCACAACTAGCTCAAAAGCCTCATATATTAGTCTAAAAAGGTTTCCTACCTTGGCATAAATTACACAGTGTAACACTTTTTTATAGCACCCTTTAGCTATGAACTAACATATAATTGATATAAAGAATATAAATGTGAATTTAGGGATTTATTGAATCCTCTAAAACTCTTAAACAATAGTGGAGACAAAACATAAAATTAGAATACAAGATGTATTCAATTTATTTAATGAATAAAATTTATTAAACCACCATAGGTATTATACAACTTTCAAATTGTCACATTCAAGAAAATTGGTATTACAGTTTGCAAGGTGGCCTGAATGAGCTCACTCAAAATGAATAGAGACAAACCCCTCTTTCAAAGAAATGAAATAATATATAACCACATTCTTGGAACTGACACAAAGGAAGAAAATTTTCATTTACTACAAAAATATATCAATTGGTACATGCAAATGGATTCCCATACTTGAAAGTGTGGATTCTCCTTGAATCACATTGGAAAACCTACAAATACATCCTTGGAAGCATGAGTGGGGTCTCCTTGAGAATGGAACTCACCCCATACAAATAATGGTGGTGTTCCATTTCAGCAAGCTTGAGTATGGGACCATGTGACAATGTGCAAAGAAACATTTAAAATTGACACCACTAATTTATGGTGGGTGAAGTGTCCCTTTAATGGTGTGGGGTAGGTGAAATGGCTTGTAACAAGCTACTATAGTATTTTCAATTTTTGGTGGGAAGATGGATTTGAACTAAATGTGAGGTAAGTGGATGAGTACATAGATTCACATTGGAATTGGAGGTCTAGATGGAATATATCTGGTTGGGAGTCAATATATCGAAAGGTTTAGTGTAGTTGGAGGATGTGGAAAATAATACAAAAGTGGAGGGGTTAACTAGATGTGAAGGGGTGCAAATGGATAATAAATCCTTGCAAACTTTAGCTAGATGTTGAAAGTTCACAATGGGAGGTGGCAAAAAATGTGGTGAAGTGCAATTGGAAGGTGAACTTAAGGTGAGGTTCACTTGGAGGTAGAAATTTTGTGGGGTAGTTAGAATGATGATGCAAGCATGACAAAAGCATGGTATCGTCATGATGTCACGTGGAGGATGTGGGTCTCTTGGAAGTGATGACATATGTAGGTAGGGGGTGAAGCCAACAATGTAGGGATTACGAGAAGTTCCATATGAAGTGGAGTTAGAAAGTGTAGTTTAGATGTAGGGTGACTTTCAACAACAAAAGGGGTGGTGATATTAGAATGATGTCAACGTGACATCATTCACACGAGTGAGAAGATGGATAAGGCATGCCTGTGGAGATTTCATATGCAAGTGAAGTGCAGTTGGAAGTGAACAAAATGGTGAGGTTCACTTGGGGGCTAGGGTTTTGGAAAAGAAAGCATGCTTGCAAATATTTCTATTAGAATTGGAGATGGGAATTGGACATAGAAGTGAAATTAAGATGAACATTGTAGAAGCGAAGTTGAGTGAAGTGAAGAAAATATGTCTTGTAGGGGTTTGATGTGGAAGTGAAGTCAAATCCACTTAGAGGTTGAATTTATGGTTAAGGGAAATGAAGGTGTAGATAGGGATTAGATTCACACAAGTGGAAAATAATTGTAGAAAAGGGCAAGTGAACCAAACTATGAAGTACACATGAAAGTTTAGTGTAGTTGGCCTCCAGGGTTCCACCAAGTGCAATAGGATGTTGAATTCTTACCCAAGTGGAAAAAATTTAAAATGACTAAGGAATTGGAGGACTTCCAATTGAATTGAGGTGCAATTAGAATTGCAATTGGAGATGAAAATCCCATGTAAAGTTAAAAACACCAAGAAATATGTAGAAAACACCTAGAAATTATATTTTTTGGAGTTTAAAGGGTCTAGGACATTAGAAAACCTTTAAGAAAAATTTCCTAAGACAAGCCTACTTAATATTTCTTAGATAATTTTTCAATAAGGTTTACATAAGGAAAATGCACTTGTAAGAGACAAAATTTAATGAAAATGTCAACATTTAAGGGCCTACAAATCTAGGCACTCACAAGCCACATCATGAAATTATTTTAAACCATTAGATAATTCGCTTAATTTTTTTTTTTGAATTCAATAATTTTTCAAGTAAATTTTTTAATTTTTTGAATACATCTATAATTTTCTAGAAAAACCAACACTGTTGGTAAATATGAATAAATTTAGCGTGAAAAATTTCCTCGCTCAAAGTAGACATATATTGGCTATAAAAATCAATACATTGGACCAAGATTCATTAAGATTTTATATAATTTTGTTGGATTTTTTAAAGTTACCAATATAACACATTTACACCTTGTTATTTTTCAACATATAATTAATACAAAAAAACACTATATATAACTACATATGCTCCCTACAATTTTTTCAAATTGTAAAGAATAAAAAAAAATAACTATAATTTTTTTTTTGATAATATCATATATTATATTAAAATTAATTACTTTTTTCAAAGAAACCAAAAATAATAAAAAAAACACTAAAACATAATTTTATGAATAACAATAGTACAATAAACTCAACTCTTTCACAACCCAAACTCACTCAAAATTCCCAACTCATAAAATGTCCACAAGTGCCCTTTATCTTTTTTCTATATGCTTCAAAAAAAATTTAGTCCCATTTTTTCTTTTCTACTTTAACCCTTCACCCGAAATGCAAATAGCAAATCATATCCCTCCTTTCCCTCCTCTTATCTCCATCCAAACAATTTTTCACTATATGCTAACACTCTTGTCATGTATGCATTTTGGTGAGGCAATAATAGATTTGTGAGGGATTATAGCCCAACAAAATGAAATTAAAAAAAATTCTTCAAAAATTCATTTTAACTAACAATTTGGTGTCATCTATGATTTCTTTTCACTTTCAAGAAAGTTGCAGTGGAACAAGAGTTATCGTGTTTTTTTTATGTGGGTTACTAAAGTGAGACTTACAAATTTAATGTCTATTTTCTAGAACATTACTTAAATTTGGATTTACAATTTTAATGTTTATTTTCTAGATAAGAATGATTTATATCTGTCTTTGGTGTGTAAGACATTTGTATAATCTTTTGTTGTTGCTTTGTTTTTAAGCTGTTCTTTGTCATGTTTTTACTCCTTGTGCAATTCCATTTTGAACTGCATTATTCTTTTTGTAATTAAGCTTTATTTAATACAAATTTTTTTTTAACCTTCTCCCAAATTTTCAAATTGAGAGATTAGATATTGTCACATCATTTATGCCAATTGTTGATTTGTTTTCCGCAGTGTTGATTTTAAAGAGATTTGCTTATAAAGTGTGATAAAATCTTTTAAGCAAATGTTAATGAATGGTGAAAAGCCAATCTCTTTTGTCTCCTGTCCAGTACAGAGCATGGATATTCCTCTATAGTTATTGCGACTGCCTGATGGACATGTATGCGAAGTGTGAAGATATAGACCGGGTTCATGAAGTGAATATGCCCATAGAAGACATTAAAAACTTGATCATAGAGAGGGGACGGTAGGATATAGGGTGGCGCCCAGGCAATTTGAAGAGGTGCAGATTTAAATAAGAGATGTACAGGCCACGCATATAAGGGAGGAGGGAAGTTTTAATTGCAGAGAGTTCTCGGAGAGGGCGCGGGTAAGTAAAGGCAAACAGAGATATATAAGGTTGCGTATGGTGTAGAGAACAGAGAACGGAATGAGGTGATTGCAGGGGAGTGTAGAGGAGTTTTGAAATTGCCAGGATCACAGTGAAAGGAGTGTAAGCTACTGATCCTTAAATGACCAAAGAATGAGTAATCAATAGGGCAGCGTGAGCAAAGAGAGTGGAGATTGTTGTTCTGTGAAGAATTTGGGCCATGGATGTCCAACTGAATGAATGAATGAAAATTGTAATTGAATAAATAAAGATCAAGCTTGTTTGCAATCCATATTTGTTGAATATTGTAATAAGGCATAGTGTTGTCTGTGAGCGAGATTTTGTGTTTGTGGATGGTGATTGCAGAAGGGGAGCACCCTCCTACATCAAACTATTTAAATTTTAGTATCAATTTATTGGATCACACTTTTAATCCATCATTAAAAAGAGCAAGGTATTGAGTAAGGTTGTAAAATTAGGTTCTTAAAAAGAAGGGGGTAGGGTGTAAGAGATCGACATAGAAAAAGAGAGTCCCAGGGAGACACTTAGAGAAAAACCTAAAAGTATAAGAAACCAAAACATAAGTAACCAAATTATATCAAAATGATATGTTAGTACAATTATAACCAAATTATGATAATATACTTGATCTAATTATGATATTAGTGCTTATAACTATTATTTGATAAATATTGAATTATTAACTCTGTTAAAATTATAAATATTATATTTTTAGTTGATAGGCTACATATAGTGTGAGGTTTGAGCCTGAAACAAGTCTCACACCTGCAAAACACTATTGAGTCGTTGGAAAACAAGTTTCTGCTGTGGTTTAATGGTAAATCAGCTGCCGTTTAATGGTAAAAGCCTCCAAAATCTCACTTAATCCAGCCACATGCAACTAGAATTTGCACGCACAAACACGTACTCTCTAACATATTAACTTACATATAGTTTTCTATCAGCGTAATCCTTGAACCTCCTTTAGGTGCAAGTATTGGTTAAATATTAAATATTAAAACCAAACTCTTTTACATAAGCTAGATTAGAAAAAAGCTGAGAAGTTTTGAAAAACAACCAACGTAACAAACAACATTGAAGCTATAAAACACCAACTCAAAAAACAAACATAATCACATAATCAAAACAAGACAGTCTTAGTGAGAAACTAGTCAGGTCCAATTTAAATTTGACTAATCAATAGATGTTTGAGTACTTTCCACAATTCTTTTTAGCAAAGTTATTGAATTGGAGATTTGGTCTTCCTTGTTTACAACTAAACCACTCACTACCTTTGAAGAATTACTTGTTGATCTCAAGCTGAGTGACAAGAGGGACACATACCCTCCAACTTTCTTTTTTCTTTACATCAATGCCAAGAGGTGATTGATCAACCTATAGAGAAGGGTGTTCCTTGCCTTCATGACAACCAATCTCCTCACCATCAAACATCATTATGCTCTTACATAAGGGTCTCGATCACTAGTTTAGGGGAAGGTAGCATCACCTCACTTTCTTCCCTCATTGCAGCCTTCTATTTTCTCATATTAACAAAACAAACAACAATCAAGTGACTATCCATACAACACGTTTAAAAAACATACAGGGCCACCTCAAACTCAATCCTATGATTCTAAACTCCCAACTTTGAAGACAAGGAGATAGAAGATGGAAGCTTCTTACACACATTGGTGTTCATGCATAACTTGACATACAAATAACCTTTTTCTATAATGCATCACTAAATTAATGGTAATGAGTTATTTAAAAGAGTTTGTAATACCCATCATAACCTCATCATATCATTGATTTATTAATAATATTATGATTTTTAAAATTATATTATAATAAATATTATTATATTTAATTTTTCAATTATTATTAAAATTGGTTAAAAAAAATTAATATTTTGCATAAATTTACAATTGAGAATGTTAAAACTAAAATTGAAATGGTTGTTAAAGGAAAATCTTTAATTATAATAAATTTTAAAATATATTATATTTATAAAATACAAATGTTACATTGAAGAGATAATTATTATAAACAATATAATTATTAAAAATAACAAATAATTATTAAATTAAGCAATAATTCTGACAAATAAGTTTATATTATTTAAGGAGGAAGAATAATTTAAAAAATAGATTTATATTATTAAAGAAAGAAGAGTGAATAAACAATTATTATTGTAATTAATATTATGAACAATATACATAAAAAAACAAAAATACTTACAATTGATATTTGTGAATAAGGTGAAAAATATGAAAAAAATATTATAAATTATTTTATCTTATTTATATTTTATTTTTATTTGAAAAGTTATTTTTAATATTTTAATGACAGTATGTTGTGGTTTCTTATAAATAAAAATAAGAATACAATTACATATATTTAAAAAAATTTAAAAATTATTATATTTTTATTTGAAGAATTATTTGTAATATATTAAGAGGTATTTTATTCTGATAATATGATGTGATTACTTGCAAATAAAATTTAAAATATAATTTACATATATTTAAAAAAAATAAATTATACAATTTTTGAAACAAATAAAATAAATAAATGTTAAATAAATAAAAAACAAAATAATTTAAATTAACTCTTCCTAAAATAATTTACTTTAAAAAATTACAATTTTAATTCAGTCCCCACATGATATTCTCATCCATGTTTCACTATAAAATCTCTCTTAGAAACAAATTATAAATATCAAAATATTATCATATTGAAAAAAATTAGAATGACCAAAAATAATATGAAAGAAACTAACCCTAACATTTACAAAGCAACATTCCCCAAATTATTGGTGATTTTTTTGACTGGATCTAAGAAAGTGTTAAAATGAAAACCCTTATGGGAAATAAGGATCTATCTAAATTAATCTCTGTAAAATATGCACACAATTTATTCAGAAATCTTGAAGACAACTATTATGAACTGTAGAAACAAAATACTATTAATAATCTCTCTGCTCTGCAAATTGAGAAATCAAATTTCTTCATCAAAGATTATTATTTCAGATCTGTAAGCTTCTTCACAATTAAAACAAGAACCGATGCTGTGCGTATTGCACAGTTATGTATAACCCTAATCTTACAGATCTTCCCGTCCAAACACTAGATTATCATCTACGAAACTTGCCAGAGATTGTTCTGTTATTTCCAACAATTTTCGGGGTATATGGATACAAAACAATCTCTAGCAAGTTTCGTATATGATAATCTCCAGAATAGATGAGTTAAAAGTGTTTATGGAGAAAATTTCTGCAGAATTAGGGCAACACATACCTGAAGCTAAAAACTTGCGCTATACGCACAGCTTCAGTTCATGTTGTAATATCGTGGAGAAGAAACATGCTTCTTCATCCTTTCTGAATCTGATCTTCTGTAGGCGTGCCATACCACACCAGGCTTCAACCGATGAGTGCCATGCCTCTGCTTATATAGAAACTGGCGGCGAGCAAAAGAAAGCAAATATTCCTTCTAGAGAGAACTGGTTTGCCTTTCCGCCCTTGCTGTTTTACTTTTGCCAGATGTGACAGCACTTTGTTTTGTTTACTCAGAAATCGAACCGGTCAAGCTACTTTTAGTTGAAATGACATAAAGTAAAGCCATTATTTGCTTTGCAAGGCTGTCTTTCCATTTCACAATGTTATCTTTACTTTATTAAAGGAGTGGAGTGTTCGGTGCAAAACCAAATTCAGGAAAACCCGTGGTTTTCTCTCCACATGTCATCGATATTTATTAAATGGAGATTCCCATCAACTTTAATTTCTGTCTTTTAACTTTGCTTTACAAAGATTGGTAAAAGAGTTTGGTAAGCGGATAAAGTATGAACTTAATGCTTTGATTTGAGTTCTTAAAGAATTGAGAGAGATCTCCTAGGGTTTAGGTCTTGATTTTGTTTTTTTTAATATTTATTCTAATGTTTTTTCACTTGTCATATTCATAGATATTGGTGTTATTCTTTAAATGATCTCAAATTTAATTATTCTAATAGTTCTGCTTGTGTTGAAGATTTGGTGGTTTATGAGGATAGCTCCACCGTCGAAACGGTTTAGGAAGTTCATTTCTAAAGTCTTTGATGAGGTATGCATTTTCAAACACCTTTGGATATGGTTGTTTCTATTTCATTATTTGATAGTGTTTGTCATTGGCTTGAAAACTTTATTTTAATTGGTTATTTTGTTGGGAGGGTTCCCCTTGAAAGCATGCTCAAAGAATGGGTGACCAAGGCCTAAGTCTTGCATCAGGTCCACCTTGATACTATCCAAAACCTCACAAAGGAAGTTTTCTTTTTTTACTTTGCTAAAGCCAATTATTTGGAGGCCATCTTCAATGTCGCCCCTAGTTTGTCTGTGTGTTTGCTTGATTTCACTCCTTGGACCTAAAACTTTGTCATCTCCAAGGAGAGAGCTCTTTGTGTCCCTATTTGGGCAGAGTTTCCTAGGTTGTCTTTGTCAATCTAAAATTTTTGGCCTATAATAACAAGCTTGCTAGGCAATGCCATTTATGTTAATCAATATATTTTTTCTCAACTCATTCATAGAATCAATTTTTTGTTAAAATTGATCTTTCCAAATATTTAAAGGAGCCTATTGATGTTTAGACTAGACAAATGAGACACCCGCACATTCTTTATCTCAACTTACCTAATACTTGTTCCAAGTGTCAATCTTTTGATCATAAGATCAATGATTACCCCCTTGTCACTCCCTGCAATAAGTCCAATCATCGTCTTGTTAATGATGCCCCTCTAAGGGAAGAAGAGGGATCGCCAACAATTGTAAAATTAATTAAAACCATATTAATGGTGATGTGACCTACACTTTTAGTTGGTAATGGTGGCCAACCACCTAAACTACAAGGTGGTGCTTTTTCAAACCTTTAGACATGGGGGAATTGTTGCTCTCTCATATGGTGAGTCATCCAATGAGGTGAATAATTTTAGTTTCACTTGAACGTCACTTCTATTTGTGTTATTGTCTTAGACATAAGCTACTATTTGTTCTCACCTCTCTCCTCTAGTGGTTCAACATTGATCTCACAATCGATATGGATATTTAGAAGAAAACAAGTATATTCTATATTTTAAAAAATACATAATCCGCTAGTAATACCTCTTAGGGAATGAATTCTTGTAGAACATCTATGTTGCTCTTGATTAGCTAGATATCGAAAATGAATCTTGATTCTCACCAATGAATTTTATCTTTTAGACATCCAGGTCTAGTGGACCTCACAAGAAAATATTCTATGTAGGACACTTGATAATATTTATAGGTTTAGACATTATTTGCTTGCAATAAGTGACTTTTTTTTGGTTTTTTCACTTCCTTGTCTATCATGTAATTGTTAGGAAATAAAGCATAAATGCCTAATTGATTTAATCCATTTCCTACATAATGCAATGAAAGAAAAGCATGCATACAAGCTTCCAGAATAATCATAATGCACAAATAAAAATAGACAAGCCATAAGATAACACAAAATATACCTTGGGAAAACCCTCAAGAGGGAAAAACCTAACCTCCAAAAGTATCCATACTCCATCTATTATTCAACAATAAAACAATACATACACTTATAGAGTTACCATGAATACTTCTGAAGAACCAAGCCTCTCTAATGCATTCTCCATGTGTCCAAGCATGAATCCAAACATCTCATGTCATGCTTCATAGATGAACTTCTCATAAAAGACCCAATAATGACAACCCACTAATATAACCAGCCTTAACCATTGAACATGTGTTTTCTTTTATAGAAATAAGCTCACACAAATACAACCAAGTGGTAAGATAATACCATATGAACAAAAAACCATTGATCCCTCATTTAATATTGGGTACTAAGTTTTCACTTTATTAAATTCTTTCCCCAAATATTAAATTATCATCCTATGTCTCCCACACATAAAATAATAACCCAATATTACAATACAACTTTACAAGTGGCCCCAAATAATGATCTAATGTGGCTAAACACACATCCTAGGAACACAACAATCAAATAATTATTTAATTATAAAATTATAATAAATCAATTTATGCAATGGTGTAACACCAAATCTTAACATTCTCCCACTTGTCGTATACATTGCAAAAGGGTCAATCAATGAAATACATCATCATAGCCATACATGAAACCACATGAATCTCTACTATGCTCTCTTGCTCCATCAAAATACATGCAATACAACCAAAGTGACCACCATCTCAAGCAAGAAATCCTCTCATCCTCCAACATTCCACCTAGGGAAGAAAAGGAACATGCCAAGGTGAAGATGCACCAATCCAAGAACACAAGCATCAAATCCAATTGATAACAAAGGATCCAAGCTACTATCAATGGTAAAAAATTCACATGCTTAGAAATAGCATCCAAAAAATATGCTAATACGTCCAACCATCCATACCTCCTAGGTATCAACAACATCAGTAAACTCATGCCAACATATATGCAACCCATAAACCGCAATAACAAGATCTTTGTATCAAACCTGTTAATGAAGAACATACATATCTAGGAAATCCCACTACATGGGTAATTTCAAATCTAAAAATGACCGAGGCATATAAAGTCTACCAATCAACACTATACCAAGGTGTGATACATGATGAAAACATGAAGTGCCAAGTGTTATAATTTTTCACTCCATTCAAATTTGTCTTTTCTTTTTTTAAAAAAAGGAGGCTAGTTTTTTAATGCCTTGACTTGGTCTACTCCATGTTGCATGCCTTGGAGGGAGAGTATTTACATGATATTTTGTAATCCTTCATAGTGGCCAAGATTACCATCAAGCATCAATGGAGATCATCAAGGTTATGTTGTTTGCAATAGCCTTATATTCAATCTCAATAATGGAGAGTGCATGCATATTATATTCACTATTGTTTTTAGGTTCCAATTGTTGGCAATATGTTTGTCATTGATGTCAAAAGAGAGACTATTGGAATCATGGATGTCATTGATGTTAGTGGATCAGTCCCAGGCATATTGGTGAAGTCTGATGGAGAGAAGAGAATGTTTTGAAAAATTGCAAAGTTGCATAAAATGTTGCAATGTTGTCATGCAAATTTGTCATGCTGTTATAGAGTCTTTTCAAAAGTTTATAGAGATATTAGATAGTAGATTTGATATGGATTTTTCTAGCATATTTTAGAAGTGTGATCAATGTGTTTAGATGATGAGATTTGAGCCCAAAAATGAATTATTTATGCTCTTTGGTATGATTAGGGTTTCTTAGTAAAACCATAAGAGTTTCAGTCATGGTGCTACATAGGATTTCTATATGAACATTGACTGGAAATCGATGGCAATAGGTAGCTTAAGTTATGAATTAAGCCTTCAGATTCATTGATTCAACTGGCCCCTCATTCTAGCACTATCAACTCAGGGGAGTAATAAAGACTTCAATATTTCCTAAGTTTGGTGTTTAATATTTGTTTGAGCTTGATCAATGGTGGTGGTTGGCGATTGAAGATTGGGTGGTTCCTGTGCGCCCACATTTCTTTTTAGCTAATGCCAAATTTTGTCGGTAGAAATACATAATCCTACCATGTGTCTAGTGGGACTAAGCTCAAGGCTCCTTGCTTGATGAGATCAACGGTCAGTGGAAGAGAAGGATGAGTTTGACGGTGGTCACAGTATCACATTAATAGTTTTCTCTAACTAGGTTGAAATCACGATGTGCAAACTATTGACAAGTGGCTAATGATTATTATAGACCTTGATTTTTATGCATTGTATATCTTATTTAATAAGTGCTATGTGATGTTGCAATTATGAGATTGTTTGGTGGTGTTTTCATTAAAGTTTTCATTGATGCCAACACTCTTCAGTATGTTACAGATTGTGCATGTATAGTTGAGATGCTGTTGAGATATTGTGAGTACATGGAGCTATCTTTATGATGTTGTAGATGTACTGAATTGATGAGTTTCCAAGTGCTTTTGAGAAAATTAACAAAGAGAGAATTCAGAGTTATGAATGTGTTTAGAATGTGCTTCGGTATGTGCTCCACATTTATCCTATGTTGATCCTATGCTTGTGCGGATTTGAAGGTTCGCTAATAGTGATATGATGGTGATATCTCTTGATTTGTAGCTTCTGGGTTGATGGAATGTGAAAGTTGTATTCACCAGTGTGTGAACCATTCTAGCAGAGTTAGTTTTATGTGGACTGGGAGAAATGTTTCTGCTCTGCAGTCCTCCACTATTCTGTTTCAAATCTTGCTAATTTGGAATGTGTCTTATAATGGTGTTCTTTGGGTTTTGGAAATGATGCTTCTGGAATGGTGATTCAAAAGTTGAGTTTCAAAGTTGTTGTATGTGTTTGCATAGTCCAAATGGACTGATGGAAGGTGTTTGGTGTTCGAAGGTTGTTGTACTTGCTATGGATATATCTGAAGGAACTTGAGATGCGTTCTCATGCATATTGAAGCATGTTGCATCGTCCATGTGTCATCTTCTTGTTGGAAAGCTTGTACATCAATTTTCATTTGTGTTTTGATTAGGTTTGGCCAACCTGGTGTTTACACTTCATTTGAAGAATAAAATTTAATTAAGGAAGTGTGCGATTGATTTGAGACATTATTTTTTGGTCTTGGTTAAGTGTTTAATTGGTCCACTCTTATTCCTTTCCACCGTTGGAATGTTGAGTTGCCAACCTAATTTGAATTTATGAAATGAAGCTTATGTGGCCGACCTTGGAGAAAGTTTCTAAGGTTGAAGATGGTATAAATACAAGTTGAATTGTGAAGGATTGTATGATGCAAAGTAATGAAGTAAGCCACAAATTAAAAGAATAGAAGTGTGTGAAAGTGAGTTGAGGCAGTAGTACTTCATCATGTTAGATTCCTGAAAGTAATGAGCTGAAGGTTTCTACAATCTTTTGATCAAGGCTGCGGATGTGCAAAATTGCTGTGGTGGATCTTTTGTTTTCTTTAGTATCTGTAGAGAGTGAGCCTCCCTGTTGGACAGTGAGTCCTTTCTGTAGGAAGTAAGCCTTTGTATCTGAACAATGAGTCCTCTTCTGGGCATTAAGCCCTTGACAATGAGCCTTTGTATCTGATTTTGCAATCTCTTTATATTGTGAGTTAATCCTCACTGTGGTTTTTCCCTCATTGGGTTTTCCACGTAAAAATCTGGTGTTCATTATGTTGATTTTACTTTTTGTTATCTGTATTTCATGTTCATACTTAATAACATAACAGTGTGGGTGTGAAGTTAATAAGTGTTGAAGTTTTGAGTTTAATTTTGGTGACAATTGATTCACCCCCCTCTTAGTTGTCCTATGCCTTTTAACAATTGGTATTAGAGCTTCGGTTCCTTGGTGTAGAGCTTAACCGCTTAACAAAGACTTGATGGCGCATAAGTTGGTGATCCCTATGTTTGATGGAGTTGATTATAGTGACTAGAAAGTGCAGATGAGAGGATACATTATCTCTCTTGGTTACAAGACTTGGAAGGTTGTTGAGACAAAGTATGTTGCTTCGACGAGTGGCCCTACTATTGTAGATGAGGTTTTTGCTTATGAGGAGAAGAGAAGGTGAGGTATGCTATTTTCAGTGCTTTATCTAAAACTGAGCAAACTAAGGTTCTTTCTTTAGGAATTGCTCATGAAGTCTAGAAGAAGTTGGAAGAACTATATGAAGGAAATGAAAGAGTAAAATTGACAAAGAGGCTAGCGACAAAGCACAAATATGAGAATTTGAAAATGGAAGAAGGTGAATATTTTACAAGCTATTTCTAGAGGGTTGAACTTACAACAAATGAAGTTAGGAATCAAGGGGGAAGTCTGAATAATGAAGATATAATTGAGAAGATCTTAATAATCCTCCCTTATTGTTACAGTGATAAGATCTCAGTTATTGAAGAAATGTATGATCCTAAGAAATACACTAAAGAACAGTTATTTGACACCTTGAAAACATTTGAGATGAGAAAGTTCAAGAAAGAATAAAAGATAGAAACAAAATTTAAAGCAACAAAGACTGAGGATGATCTAGATAGTGATGGTTCTGATGAATTGAAAGAAAATTTCACCAGGAAGTTGAAGAAAGGTACTGGTAAGTATAAAGGTATGTTTCCCTTTAAATGTTTTAGTTGTGGTAATATTGGTCATTATGCTTCAAGTGTCTGAATAGAGTTGTACATAAGAAGAATAAGGATCACAAAGATGAGGATAGAAAGGATAAGAAATATAAGAAGCTGTATTATGTTAAAGAAGAAGCTGAAATATCTGATGATGAGTCTGATTATGAGGGTTATGATAGTGAATGCTTGTTTTTAGCTTTGGAGAATACATCCATGTTTGCTAACCTTGAAAAATGTGCAAGAAAGAATGCCCGAGAGAACAAAAAGAATGAGATGGAAGGTACTTTAGTCACTGCATTTCATGCTAGACAAGATGAAGACTATTGGGTGATTGATAGTGGATGCTCTAGTCACATGACCAGAGATAAAAGTAAGTTTACTAAAATTCAAAATAATGATGGTGGTTTGGTCATGTTTGGTGATGATTCAGGAGCGAAGATTGTTGGAAAAGGTTCTATTAGTTTTGATGGAATTCATAGCACCGATAATGTATATTATGTAAAGGGTTTGAGGCATAACCTTTTGAGTGTTGGACAAATGTGTAGCAATGGTTTTAAGCTTGTGTTTCAAAATAATACCTACAAAATCATAAAAGGATCCAGAGATATGGTTGCTGCTGGAAGGAGAATTCATGGAAACATCTATCAACTTAAGGGCATTGATGGTTAGTGCCTTGTATCTCAAGTCAATGAAAGTTGGCTATGGCACCAAAGGATGGGACATGTAAACTTTGATAATCTGGCCAGGATCAGTACAAGAGATGTAGTCCAAGGTCTTCCTAGAATCACAAAGCTTGCTAATACTTTTTGTAGAAGTTGTTAGTTAGGGAAACAAACAAGAAGCAGTTTTAAGGGAAAAGAGCACTCTTCTACCATAATGTTGGAATTAATTCATACTGAACTCTATGGTCCAACTAGAACTAGATGTCTAAATGGTGGTAGGTATTTCATACTCCTTATTAATGATTATACTTGAATGACATGGGTTTCTTTTCTTAGAGAAAAGACTCAGGCTCTGGATAGATTTAAAGTGTTCAAAACAAGAGTGGAAAATGAGGTGAACCTAAAAATAAAATGTTTGAGATCTGAGAGGTGGAGAATTCACTTCTAGTGAATTTAATACATTTTGTGAACAACGTGGTATAAAAAGAAAATTGTCTACTCTAAGAACCCCTCAATATAATGGGGTAGTTGAGAGGAAAATCTAGACGACACATGAAGTTGCAAGAACCATGATGAAAGAATCAAATGTACTGGATGTGTGCTGGAGAGAGGCAATACACACTGCTATTTATGTTCTTAATAGAGTTTAGATTAGAGGCAACAACACAAAGACTCCTTTTGAGTTATGGACTGGTAAGAATCCTACTGTGAAGTACTT